>CAJHQP010007214.1:0-33519 GCA_905132765.1 Moricandia arvensis
TTGCTCAGTGGCATCTCGGGGATTACTTTGTCAAAAGCTTTCTTGCATATCGCTCGATCTAACTCTTTTTTCACTTTTGCATTATTACCAGGAGAAATGGATTTCTGTTGGTAAATCTTAGTTTTGACTGGTTCGGTTAATTTTGGGTTGTGGTTGGGCGTCGATCGACTTTGGGTGCATGCTTTCAATCAAGGGTATCACAATCCTCTATTTACTGTCAACAACTACGTGTTTTCTCATCATTAAGCTTCAAAGTACTACATAATCTTCATATCGCTCCAAAAAATACGTGGACCTGAAAACACTCTAATAAAAGTCTCCAAACACAAATAATAGACTCCAAAAAGCATATATACTATGGGTGAAAACTGGTAAGTCCATAATATATCATTACGATATCAAAATATAGAACCTGCAGGTCTGAAACCAAATATATGGATTTACAATGAATATATCATCATGAGCTTACCTATGGGAGGCAGAAACCAAAGAATATAACCTCCAGGTTTAGGGACGACTGCTTCAGAAGAGGCTGTCTATTATACCATGGATTTTACCACTTTTAGACCATGATATATGACCTATCTATAGTATATCATATGAGTTTGGAATCTGTTTTAGAGTGTTTTCAGGTTTAGGTACGTTTTGGAGAATTTTGGTAAATTTGGAGTCCTTTGAGGTGCAGAACTGTACAGACGCATCATATGTTTAGCTATGGATAGAGATCTTCCGATAGTCCGATTGACCGGATATTTTACCACAAGATAGCTATGTGAGTTGGATTTCCAATGCTACCATATTGAGGTCAATCAACATCCTATAGAAGTACTTATGCCCGCTTTACTGAAGAATAGTTTATCTGTCTATCTCGCGAGATGAAGCTGCCGAGGAGACAATGGAGTGTTGATCGACGACACAGCCTTGTTTGTTGATAGACGGTGATCACAGAAAGAGGGCCGAATATATTTTAAGACCAAATAAAGCCCAGAAGCCACCACAAGTTACCAGAATACCCCTCGACAACCCACAACCCTATTTATATGTTTTCTAAGTCATTGTTGACGGCTACGCCTTCTACGCTTTATTATATTAATTGTTGTTAGTTTTAGGGTTGGAGAGAAGAAACGAACTCCTTCAGAGTCCTCTTGGAACTTCATTGGTTTTATTATTTATTCTATTTCTTCTATTCATCTATGATATCTGTGACAACGATCATGTCTGAGTATATCCATCTGCTAGTTTTAGGTTTATTAATGGTATTGATGGATTAGCCAAACAATAGAACTGCTAGGGTGCAATAAGATACTTCAATAGAAATATGCCTATTCCTTGTGTTCAAGAGTAGTTAACTAGAATCCTGATATTAGGATAATTGACAACTGCAAGAGTAGGACCATTACATGAATAAATTTTGTTGAGGTAGGTTGCTAGATACATACGAGAGTTGGTCTAGTAAATTTAGTGAACATATCGAATTATGTCGTAATGCTTGATTTATGAGAGCACCGATGGATGCTAGCTCAATAACATCGATCGACGGTCTATTACGAGTTCTCAATGAGAGTTGTTAACACAGACTTAAATCATAGATAGATTCACTACTTGATATCTTACTATTTGAATTCAAGTTCTAGGATAAAAAACCCTTAGATTATTCTATAACCCACTTACCTAAAACCCTAGATCTAGGTATTTCTTATTATTGTTTAAAACAAATAAATCAATCAACTGATATCTTATAAACTGCTTTCAATCTATTTGCCTAGCTTAATCGCGACTATATTGAGTATATTGTGTGCCCACGCATCTGTGGATTGGATCCTTAAGTACTACAACTAAACCTTTTATTTGAGAGAGTAAAGTTTCTGTAGGGTTAATTTTAGCATATCAAATTTGGTGCTGTTGTCAGGGAGCGAGGATTCGCCAAAAGAATGGGGGGGGGGTTTCGAGACGAAGAATGTTGCGCTCGTAACAGTGCAAGACAATTGATTTATGCACAGGGGACTGCAATCCTTGATGCTATTGCTGTTGCTGTGAATTCTAGGACGGAATTAAAAAGGACACTTAGAGATTACAACAGTCCTAAAGAGCTCTACGCTAACAGGTGCGCGATGCGTCGTTCTACACTCCAGAGGAATGATTTTGAGCTGAATCATGCATATCTCTCTCTTGTGGGTCAGCATCCCTTTCCTGGTCTTCCTCATACTATTCCGGCGAGTTATTCTCATACTATCTTGCTGGAGTAGCAGCATGTTGGTTCAATAAGTTGCCGCATGGATCTCTCACTACCTGGCATGACATCATGAACGCCTTCCTCAACAACTTTCTCTATAATGCTGCAACAAATCTAGAGATCGAGATGGAATCTATGCTGAGATATATGGTAGAGGATCATGAGAAAAATGGATCTGGTAAACTTAGCAGAGAGCAAGAAGATGATATTAGTGATTCGACCTCAACATCAATCGACACCAGCTCCTGCTCTCAGTCGATACCACTTTAAATCAAAGAAATATTGAGTTGTCCTCAAGATATTACAGACTCGACACTAAAGAGCACTGATGTATCAAGTTTTTATCTTTTAGATGGAGACAAAGAGATTACCATAGATGATTTCTTAGAGCTAGAGGGTGAAGAACTGCCTCAAATTTCAGATTTGGATCCAAGTAAAGAAATCACTATGGAAGACTTCTAGGAGTTATAATAATGGATTGAAATTTTAATCAGGAGAGCTCACCGAAAGCTGACATCGATTGTCACCTTCCAACTGACATCGATCGATACCAGCCACCTGATATCGATTGACAACACCTACCTGATATCCATCGACACTCATCGTTAAACGAACAGCCAAGTTACATGATTGAACCAGAACCAGTTGTGGAGAGAATGCACAAGTCCGAGGCCTCATACTTTACTGTCCACAAACATCTGAGACCACTCATCTGAGCATACAGAGATGCTGGTTTTCACAAAAGAGCGAAGATGGTACATGACCCTGTGAAGTTTGTTGTACCCTGCGATGTTTATTGAATTGAATTTCTTATTCCACCTGATAGGAATGTGGTTTGTGGTTCTTACATTGGGGTGTTTGATAATCGTCTACACGTAGTTGCATCTCAGAGAGGGTTGAGATATAGAAGTGACGTCGACAGAGACCCAACAGAAGAAGCATAAATGGACACTACCACTTCATTGTCGATCGACACCCATCGCATATCAAAGCAGAATGAATTTGAAGCGTGTCAGAATCTTTTTGATAGAGGAATCACCACGAGATCAGATACGCCTGGGAGAAATAAGAAGAAGAATTGGAAGAAGAGAAAAAGACCAACGATGGTCCTCAGTTATCATTAATTCCTCACTATTCAGAGAGTGTCAAAAAATCCAGAGTGCGCAGCAGATACTTCTAACAGTGATTTGGAAAGCTTCGAGCACTCCTTAATACTAAGATGATAGAAAAAGGAGAAGAGTCTATGGAGGCCTTCACAAAAAGAGTGATGAAGCTGAAGAAAGCAGTCACTGAGACTTGCTTTGGAGCAAGTTCTCATTTTCATCTGAACTGCATCAAATCTCCAGAAGTCAAGCTAATGATTGAAAATAAGTCATGAGTGGGAGGCAACCCACTATTAGGTAAGTTTTAATTTGGTTTTATTTCACTTCATTACTGATTTTTTGTGTTCTATTATATTTTAGGGGTGATGAACTTTTTCAATTTTACTTAATATCTAACCACTCTCTAGCACCATTCATTGAGGTTATTGACTGCATGGCGTACTAAATAGAAACACCAAAGCTGATCACCTGCCAGTAACATCCACGCCTACTGAGAAAGTCTGAAGGAACCAAACCTGACCTTCAAACTTAATCAACTTAACTTGCTTGTTTTGGGGCTTGGTATACACTGAATCGGATTCTTCCTTCAGGTCTGAAAGGTAAAAGTCTGTGTGTTTCTTGTTCCCTTCTCTCTCTCTTCGGCATTTAGAAAAGAAAAGATTGAGACGATTTCCTGAAAGAAGCAGAGGGGTAAGTAAATTAGTTGTGACCCTATTATTCGCCTACACTTTGTCATAAAAAAAAGAGAAAAGTAAAAGAAAGATGAATAAGATGGACTGTATCAACATCATTGATTCATTGGACTTATAAAAATTATAAAAAAGTTCAGAGAAGAGACGAAAAGGGAAGAAAGGGAGCATAGAAGACTGTTTGTGTGTTCACAAACCTGTTGGGGTAAGAATCCATATGTCTTTTGATCGATACTCCCAAGATTTAGCCTACACATTTATTTGCAGAAATGAGGTCAGTAGAGGGGTGAGTCAGGCGCAAGTTGTGCTGTGGGCTGGATGTTTTGGTTGCTAAACTAGTGTGAGGTACATGGAAGTGCCTCTAAAGAGGTGAAGGTAGTAGTTAAAAAAATTATTTGAGTCCTTGCTGTTTTCAAACCTCTTGCCAAGGGCTACTACATGTTTTGCTTAAGGACAAGCAAAAGGTAAGTCTGAGGGAGTTGATATACCATGGATTTTACCATTTTTAGACCATGGTATATGACCTATTTATAATATATTATATGTGGCTGGAGTCTGTTTTAGAGTGTTTTTAGGTTCATGTACGTTTTCGAGAACTTTGGTGATTTTGGAGCCTTTTGAGGTGTAGAACTGCATAGACATGTCAGATTTTTAGTAATGGATGGAGATCTTAAGATGGTGCGATTGAGTGATCTTTTGAAAAAGATATATATTTGTGTTATATTTCCAATGCCACCAGTTTGAATCAGCATCTTATAGCAGAGGTTATGCTCATTTTACTGAAGAGTGTTATGTCTGCCTAGCGAGATGAAGCTGCCTAGGAGACGAAGGAGTGTATATCGACGACACAGACGTGTTTTAGATCTACGGTGATCCCAAAATTCAGTCTGAGTATATTTCAAGACCGGCGAAAGTCCATAAGCCACCACAAGTTACCAGAATACCTCTGGATGACCAAAAACCCTATTTATGTTGTTTCTAAGCCATTGTTGACGGCTATGCTTTATTCTATTCATTGTTCTTAGTTTTATTTTTGGAGAGAAGAGACAAAATCCTTTAGAGTAGTCTTTGAACTCCATTGGTTTTATTATTTATTCTATATCATCTATTCATCTATGAATTCGGTGACAACTATCATGTCTGAGTAGATCTATCTGCTAGGTTTAGGTTTCTTAATGGTATTCACGAATTAGTCAAACAATAGAACTGTTAAGGTGTAATAAGATCCTTCAACAGAATTATGCTTATTGGTTGTGTTCTAGAGTAGTTAACTATAATCCTGATCTTAGGATAATTAAAAACTACGAGAGTAGGATCATTACCTGAATAAATCCTGTTGAGCTAGGTTTCTAGATACATACGAGAGTTGTTCTAGTAATTTTAGTGAACATATCAAATTAGGTCGCAATCCTTGATTTATGTGAGCATCGATGGATGCTAGCTCAATAACACCGATTGACGGTCAATTCCGAGTTCTCAACGAGAGTTGTTAACAAAGACTTGAATAATAGATATATTCACTATTTGATATCTTATTGTTTGCATTCGAGTTCTAGGATACAAACCCTTATCTTCTATCCTCTATAATCCACTTACCTAAAACCCTATATCTAGCTATTTCTTATTATTGTTTACAAAAAACAAAACCTAAAACCCTATCTTATTTACTGCTTTAAATCTATTTGCCTAGCTTAATCGCAAGTGTATTAAGATTATTAAGTGTCCATGCTCCATGTGGATTCGATCCCTAAGTACTACAACTGAACCTCTTATTTGGGAGATTAAAGTTGCCCTAAGGTTAATTTGAGCACATCATTGTCACCACAACGTCCTCATGGGCATTAACCTTTAGCTTAAGATCCCAAAATCTCCTCCTCCTTAGAAATACACCTCCAACAGTTGGCGATTTTGATCCTCCAACTCCTCTTGATGACCCATCATATCCTGAAACTTCGACTGCTCCCCAAGATGGTAGAGATGGCACATAGCCTGCAAAAGTAGAAATACGATATCAAAAAAGCAATTATACTATAGGTGAAAACTGGTAATTCCATAGTATATCAATACGATATCAAAATATTGACTTTACGGGTCTAAAATTAAATTTATGAATTTAAAATAATTATATCGGCATGAGCTTACCTACGGGAAGCGAAATATGATACATGCGTATTTTTATTGTTCTAGCAGGGTATAAATATCCTAAACAAAAAACTATCAAACTAACCCTAGTCTTAACACACAATTAGTACTCTTGCCAAAAGAGATCAGGTGTAGTACTTAGAAATCGAATCCACATAGAGCAATGACACACAATAAATTACTTATTTCTAAAGAATAAGCTATGTGAATATATATTTTGGTGGCAAATAATCAGGTAAGGAAATATTCCTTATCAAGAAGTAGATATGCAATATGGAAATACACTGATAATGAAAATATGGAAACAATGCAAATACGGAAATATTCTAATAAACTAAGTAGGTGCAAATGTAAATATGCAAGATATAGGGTTTCAAGCCTAATGAATTATAGGGAATAGGAAGCACGAATATGTAAATATTTAAGAGCTCAAATATTAACTATTGTGACCCTTTTAACTTCAATTCTTGTATGCGAGCATACGGAAAGACCATCAATCAACGGATAAGGCCTGATGTCAATTGACGGCGAAATCAGAAGGAAGTGTGAGCGAAATTTGATAAGTCCACTAGCCTTATTAGACCAGCTTACGCATGCGTCTGATAACCTTGTTCAATGGATCTATTCTTGCACAGAACCTACTCTCGTAGTTGTCCATGTTCTACTTTCAAGATACTAGTTAGCTACTCTAGAATGCAAGCATTAAGAACAAATCAGTTGATGGATATTAACTTAACCTAGCAATCCTACTTTTGGGCTAATCCATGATTGCTATCATTCAACCCTAAATCTAGTTGATGAATACTCAGACATAATCACAGAAACAACAATAGTCTATATATAATGGATAGATAAAATGCTGGGTTCCAATACAAATCTCCCTAAGGAGTTATGAAACTTCTCCCCTAAATATCCTAATACTATAAAGCTTTGTAAGTTGTGTCAAGCCTTGCATGAACTTGCACACTCCGCATGCTCTCAATACATAAGTATAAATATAAAAGCCATTTTAGGTCAAAACTCGTCTAGGGCATTCTTTTCATTTGTCTCTAATCTTGGGCTATTAAATCGGATGTCGATCGATGGCAAGTTTGCAGAATCGATTGACCTTAGTCTTTCGTCAACGGTCGACTCCAAGTTTGTATCGCCGATCGATGACAGTCTTGTACTCCGACTCCTGAAATGGTCAGCTAAAACATATCCTAGACACACATAATTGACCCTAGATAGAGCCTAAAACATGGCCTAAAGCTGATAATAAATAGGCTATATCAACTCCCTCAAACTTAACCTTTTGCTTTTCCTCAAGCAAACTAAGCCTGTGAAAGAGGTTTTGAAAAGCAGAGACTCACTTAATGTCTAAGCATAACTGTAACATTACTTTGTGACAACCACATCTTATCAAGCCAATCACAGAGAAACTTTATATACCCTATCCTAGTATAGCAATCAAATCCAGTCTACCAACAACTTAGCAAATACTAGTCTGACTCACCCCTCTACTGATTTCAATTCTTTGCATAGAATAAAGGTGTAGGCTTTACCTTGGGAGTATCGATCAAATGACACATGGACTCTTACCTCTGCAATTATCTGAACAACTAGGCACAAGGAATTCTCTGATTCCTTTCTCCCCCTTTTCTCTCTAAATCTTTTTGGGTCTCAAAATTGATGGACAATGATGCTGATACAGTCCATCTTGCCATCTCATTTTCGATTTTCTTCTTCTTTTTTTACTTTCTGGGAAAAGTTGTAGGCGAATAGTGGGGCATCGGTAATGTACCTACCCCTCACTTCCAACAATGTGTGAGTGTCCTCCGAATTAGAATAGTGGTGTCATAGGTAATGTACCTACACCTCTGCATCTTGGGAAGTCATCTCAATATTGTAAGCTATTAGGTAGATGCTGAAGAGAAAGAGAGAAGAGAACTAAAGGTGCAATGACTTGTACTTACAGACTTGCAGAAGGAATCCGATATAGTGTATACCAAGCCCCAAAGCAACCAAATAATGTCAGGAATAGTGTTGGAAATCAGCTTTGGTACTTTCAAACTTTCTAAGCAAGTGTGATATAGTGGCAGGATGATCCACTTTGGTATCTCTAGTAATCTCTACAAACAACCCTCTAAAATGGTGCTAAAGTGTGGTTAGTCAATAATGAATCTTGATCATAATCCCCTTGTTGACTCAATAAAACGTTTTGAAAAACTTATGTATATAAAGCTCAAAACAAATCAAATAGAATTAGCGAACCTCCCCCAAGACTTCAATTACATTGTCTCCAGTGTAATCCGTCTCGGATTGGTTAGGAAAAATTAAATCATAAGTAAATAGTGTAAGTAGAAAACTCGATACCATACTCTGTAAAAGAGTATCGATCGATGGTAGGCGTGGATGGTCGATCGATGGTCGCGATCTGATTACGACTGATGGTGTCTTTATGGTGTCGAACGGTGGTGACTCAAACAGTCTACAAAACAAAGTAAAACTTGAAATAAATAGTAGTATAAGTCAAAACAAAATTAAGACTTACTAAACAGTGGGTTGCCTCCCACTCAGCGCTTGGTTATAGTCTTAAGCTCGACGTTTTGAAATTTTGGACTTCTATGGAGTGGATCAACACTTGGAAAACAAACATCTACATCTTCTTTGCTCTTCTGAAACCATGTGCCAATAATGCTCCTAATTGCCTCATCTCCTCTGGTTTTCTCATTTCTTGTAATCACTCTGGAAAACTCCATTGAATGCATTCTCCCTTGTAGTTTCTCAATACTGTACTGTAGCATTCTAAGTTTAGCAACTGTAGTCATTGATAAATCTTCTAATTGCTGAGAAATATCTTCCTTTATTAGACTATGAAAAAACAAAACATTCTCATTGAACCTATCTTCCAATAGTATTTCTGCTGCCGTCTTATGTCCGTTGGCTTCAATGTTGATCGATGGTCGGATGTTGCTGTTGATCGATTCCAGTTCATCTGCCCCAATCGCATGCTGTCTCTGAAAAATATCCAAATCTTGCTTCATCTCATCCATGCGTGTTGTCAAACTGGTGAGGCAGCCTCTTGTAGAAATCATCCAGTGAAATCTCTTGAGCTATGTAGATCTCATGCACAATATTATCAATCTCTTTTCTATTGTATGTCTTTTGATTCTTCATAGACATAGCGATCTTTGCTGCATGTTCTGGTAAACATATGTAGCTATGCTCAAACAAATTACCTCTCTCTATAACTGCTCTGTCGTCTTCAGCTTGCACATTCACTAATCTTTCATTTTTAGCTCGTGCATTACCATTCTCATCTCTGTAGATGCCATGCTAATCTTTATTTTCCCAATGGAAAAGTCTGTTGCCCTCAGCATCAAAAACTCTCATACCTTGCTCAAAATACCAGTAGATCGATGATGGTTTGATCCCATCGATTGATGGTGGAGAATTGTAGGCATTGGAAGGACGAAATTTGTGTACCTCTGAAAAGGTTTGTCGATCGATGCGCGTTGGGTGCCGTCGATCGATGGATGCTTGAAAGTGTATAGAACATTACGGATCATCTCGTTCTCCTACTCCTCAATGTCGATCGATGCTGGAAGATTATCGTCGATCGATGGCTGCAGCTGCTGTCCAAATAAAGTACTCGATCCATTAGCCATTATAAGGGCATCTGCTACATCCTCCTTAGATAAATGTAGGATTCTCCCATAGAGAGCATGTGCACGTCCTTCTGGGTCTCTTAAAATTTTGAACTCATCCAGTCTAAGATTACCTATTTTGTATCTAATTCCTCAAGTTTGTGTTCTGGTTCGCATCTGATGTCATTCGATAGCCAGGAGTAACCGGGGATTGATGCTAGATTATCCACTCTATCGTTCATCACCCAGCCAGCGTCTTCTGATGCTAGGCTGCGATATTCAATCTGCTCTTCCTCTTTGTAATCTTCATCGTATCCTTAGCGGCCTTCACCGTATCCCTGGCATGTGGATGTGTGTCAATCGATGGTGTATGGTGATCGTCGATCGATGCTCATAACCATATTGTTGCGCAAAAAGGATTCCAGCTCCATTAGCCATGGCAAGTATATCTGCTATATATTTCCTCGTGACATTTAGTAGTCTGCCTTCCATAGCTCTTGCATGAACGTCTGGATCTCTCATGATACTGAATTCATCTGGTTGTAGATGACCATATTCCTTCTCCCGTTCTGCATCTTAATCTAGTTCGGATGCTGCTTCTAGGTCAGTATTGATCAATGGCGTAAGGTGACCGTCGATCAATGTCGATTTCCTGAGTCGATGGGAAATATGATAAACACCAACCTTTTCCATAGCAATACCACAATACTCAATTATCTCTTCTTCTCCGGAGTCTTCGTCGTACTCGAGGTAGGTTGTGTTGTAACCACCATCTGTGTGGCAGTTGTTGATCGATTATGTAGTAGGGTCGTCGATTGATAGTGAAGGGTGGGTGTCGACCGAAATCTGAACTGAAATCGCGTCGATCGATTTTTGGGATGGGTATCGATGGATGCTCCATCTTCAGACTCTTCATTGCAGTCATAATCGCAGAAGCATGTGGTCACAAGTTCTGCATCATCACACAATTTTGTGAGGGCGGGTTTATTCTTATAAATTTCATAATAAACATTATGAATTCCAATTGATCTGGATATCCATTACATGGAAGTCTATCGGGACTAAGGCATCCTGAATTTGCAGTGGGACATCGCTACAAATGCCTCCTGAATCCACTTTGGAGCAATTTACAAAGATGAAAAAATCGATGGAAGGCTCCACTCTCAGGTTCAAATTTTCCGCCATATCTCATGATGCTCACCGATGATCTAGTATCACATAGGGCATTGGGAAACTCGTGGTTTTTGATCAGGCATGGCACTACAAATTTTCCAGGATCACTTTTCTTCTTCAGAATGATCGTATGGTTTTCTCTGGGATGACCCTCAGTAGTTTTATCAGCTAACATAGAATCTGATGTACCCATCTTCTGCTTTGGAGTTGTCATATTCGTGATCTTTGTAGAAAACTAGATACCAGACTCTGTAAAAGAGTATTGATCGATGGTAGGCGTGTATGGTCGATCGATGGTCGCGATCTGATTTCGATTGATGGTGCCTCTATGGTGTCGATCGATGGTGACTCAAACAGTCTACAAAATAAATTAAAACTTGAAATAAATAGTAGTACAAGTCAAAACAAAATTAAGACTTACTAGACAGTGGGTTGCCTCCCACTCAACGCTTGGTTATAGTCTTAAGCTCGACATTTTGAAATTTTGGACTTCTATGGAGTGGATCAACACTTGGAAAACAAGCGTCTACATCTTCTTTACTCTTCTGAAACCATGTGCCAATAATGCTCCTAATTGCCTCATCTCCTCTGGTTTTCTCATTTCTTGTAATCACTCTGGAAAACTTCATTGAATGCATTCTCCCTTGTAGTTTCTCAATACTGTACTGTAGCATTCTAAGTTTAGCAAATGTAATCATTGATAAATCTTCTATTGCTGAGAAATATCTTCCTTCATCAGACTCTGAGAAAAAAAAACAATCTCATTGAACCTATCTTCCAATAGTATTTCTGCTGTCGTCTTATGTCCGTTGGCTTCAATGTTGATCGATAGTCGGATGTTGCTGTTGATCGATGCCAGTTCATCTGCCCCAATCGCATGCTGTCTCTGAACAATATCCAAATCTTGCTTCATCTCATCCATGCGTGTTGTCAAAATGGTGAGGCAGTTGTCTATATGATAGTAGACATCATCTAGCCTCTTGTAGAAATCATCCAGTGAAATCTCTTGAGCTATGTAGATCTCATGCACAATATTATCAATCTCTTTTCTGTTGTATGTATTTTGATTCTTCATAGACATAGCGATCTTTGCTGCATGTTCTGGTAAACATATGTAGCTATGCTCAAACAAATTACCTCTCTCTATAACTGCTATGTCGTCTTCAGCGTGCACATTCACTAATCTTTCATTTGTAGCTCGTGCATTACGACTCTCATCTCTTTAGATGCCATGGTCATCTTTATTTTCCCAATGGAAAAGTCTGTTCCCCTCAGCATCAAAAACTCTCATACCTTGCTCGAAATACCATTCGATCGATTATGGTTTGATCCCATCGATCAATGGTGGAGAATTGTAGGCATTTGAAGGACGAAATTTGTGTACCTCCGAAAGGGTTTGTCGATCGATGTGCGGTGGGTGCCGTCGATCGATGGATGCTTGAAAGTGTATAAAACATTAAGGATCATCTCGTTCTCCTGCTCCTCAATGTCGATCGATGCTGAAAGATTATTGTCGATCGATGGCTGTTGCTGCTGTCCAAATAAAGTACTCGATCCATTAGCCATAATAAGGGCATCTGCTACATCCTCCTTCGATAAATGTAGGATTCTCCCATAAAGAGCATGTGCATGTCCTTCTGGGTCTCTTAAAATTTTGAACTCATCCGGTCTAAGATTACCTATTTTGTATCTAATTCCTCAAGTTTGTGTTCTGGTTCGCATATGATGTCATTCGATAACCAGGAGTAACCGGTGATCGATGCTCGATTATCCACTCTCTCGTATCCTTAGTGGGCTTCACCGTATCCTTGGCATGCAGACGTGTGTCAATCAATGGTGTATGGTGACCATCGATCGTACTCATAACCATATTTTTGCGCAAAAAGGATTCCAGCTCCATTAGCCATGGCAAGTATATCTGCTATACATTCCCTCGTGACATTTAGTAGTCTGCCATCCATATCTCTTGCATGAACGTTTGGATCTCTCATGATACCGAATTCATCTGGTTGTAGATAACCATATTCCTTCTTGCGTTCTGCGGCATAATTTAGTTCTGATGCTGCTTCTAGGTCAGTATTGATCAATGGCGTAAGGTGACCGTCGATCAAAGTCGATTTCCTGAGTCGATGGGAAATATGATAAACACCAACCTCTTCCATACCAATACCACAATACTCAATTATCTCTTCTTCTCTGTAGTCTTCGTCGTACTCGAGGTAGGTTGTGTTATAACCATCATATGTGTGGCAGTTGTTGATCGATTATGTAGTAGGGTCGTCGATTGATAGTGAAGGGTGGGTGTCGACCGAAATCTGAACTGAAATCGCGTCGATCGATTTTTGGGATGGGTATCGATGGATGCTCCATCTTCAGACTCTTCATTGCAGTCATAATCGCAGAAGCATGTGGTCACAAGTTCTGCATCATCACACAATTTTGTGAGGGCGGGTTTATTCTTATAAATTTCATAATAAACATTATGGATTCCAATTGATCTGGATATCCATTACATGGAAGTCTATCGGGACTAAGGCATCCTGAATTTGCAGTGGGACATCGCTACAAATGCCTCCTGAATCCACTTTGGAGCAATTTACGAAGATGAAAAAATCGATGGAAGGCTCCACTCTCAGGTTCAAATTTTCCGCCATATCTCATGATGCTCACCGATGATCTAGTATCACATAGGGCATTGGGAAACTCGTGGTTTTTGATCAGGCATGGCACTACAAATTTTCCAGGATCACTTTTCTTCTTCAGAATGATCGTATGGTTTTCTCTGGGATGACCCTCAGTAGTTTTATCAGTTAACATAGAATCTGATGTACCCATTGTGAGGGAATAAACTCACCTCCTGATTTTAAGATCAGGTTAAGATTTAGGGAAAGATAACGCGGGCTGAATCCCGTAAGAACTTGAAGGATAAATATGATTGTATTGATGATTCTGATAAAGGTCTGGTTACAAAAGATGCTTTTACAGTGATTACAAAGATAGAAAATGTTTAAGAGATAGTGTGTATCGATCGTGTCCTCTTTTTCTTGTTGTTCTTCCTCTTATATAGTTTTTAGCTTCATGTGGTTGTTGGTTGATCGACTTCCGAGATTTCCTCCTCAGATTTAGGAATTCGCAGCGAACTCTGCTTGACCGGGTCCTGCGCCTCCTCATCCGCAATTTGAGTAGTCTCCCTTAGGTTTTTCGTATATGGGACCTGACCTCTTTATTGAGCGTCCCTTCGTTCGTATTTTAAGTGGATCAGCTCCCGGTTCCAGGTTAGCTCCGTCCTCTCTTCTCGTTTAGGATTCAGGTCCCGGTGGACCTATTTCGGCCCATCGTCACCTCTAATTGTTTAGCTGAAACAGCTCCAGCTAGCGGGCCGTATTTGGGCCCAACAGTTGCCCCCAGCTTCCGAGACTAGGTTTCCTATCTTGGAAGCTAGACCTGGGCGCCGCGCGATCTCAACACCCTTGTCGAGATAATGATTGCTTTTTTTTTTAAAAAAATTTCTTTTACAGAATATTCTTCTTAATCCGTCGGTTGTGATTGTGTTCAATATTTTCGACGGTTCAGATTAACGGATTTCAAACCAGCATTCCCCTTTTACCGAGGCCCGATGTGATATAAAGCTGCGGTTATTAACTGCAATCTTCCCCACTTCTCCACCCTTTCGGCTTCCAAGGTAACTTCCCCTCTTTCTTATTTTAACTCTAGTCAGTTTTCATTATTATGCTTTTTATATATCGTTCGTAACTCTCCTCCGTCCTCTCTAGCCTTTTGATCTTGGAGAATTTGGTTCCTGTATATCAAAGACCTTTCTTTTCCCTTTTCTCCTCGTTCTTCGATTCCCATTATGTCTAGGCAAGAAAGTTCAGGAGAATCTCGGCTTCCTGCTCCCGGTGCTCGACTGTTGAAGGTCAAGCAGGAGGTTGGTGAGAAAATGAGGAAGACCGATAAAAAGAAGAAGGTCAAATCGTTGGTGGTTCCGAGAACATCCAAGCGTCTCAAGAGGAACGACGGTTCTAGCGGGAGCGTTCCCTCTGGCTCGCACCTTCCCTCGGTCTTAACAGCTCAGGAGGTCGTGAATCTTATGGTTCAAGCGCATGCTCCGAAAGAGATGGGGCGAGCTTGTAAGCCTGATGAGAATCCGGAAACGGTTCCGGAGGGTTGGTTCTGCATTCATGAGAGTTATATCTCTAAATGCCATCTCCGGTTCCCTCTCCCGGATCTTTTACTAGATCTTCTAGATCACTATGAGCTGTCTCTTTCTCAGCTTTGTCCGTCTGTTATTCGAGTTATAAACGGTTTTATCACCAGAGCCAAGGAGGAAGGGATCTCCGTTGGTCTTAGCGAGTTGATGAGTCTCTTTATCTTAAAGGAGAGCTCATCGAAGGAGGGGTGTAGCGGAACCTTTTATCTACCTTGTCGTCCTAAACTAGGCATCTTTAAGTTTTCGTGTAGTGACGACGACTGGAGGAAGAAATATTTTTATGTGAAAATTGATCCCTCGACAGTCCCTGCGGGTCGAGGTCTTAGGTCGATTTGGTCTGACGCTGCTGGTCAGGACTAGTTAGAATTCGTGCTTGTTTACTTTTAGTTTATCATGCTTTGATAGTTGATTGGTTTCGTTTGCAGAAATCGACGATCCTCCTAAGCTATCCGGAAAAGTCACCAGAGCTCTTCACCGAGTATTACAGCAGAGTCCTTGTACTTGGAGCTCTTATACCACCTCAAGGATTGGGTCTGCTCGGTTTCCAGAACGATACAGAGCTTCTTTTCAGGACCCGATCCCTGCAGCGAATTTGGAAGGTATTTAACACTCCTATTCTTTGTTTGTCGACGGAAAATATATATCTGAGGGACTTGTTTTATATAGTTTCTGAGGGAGCTTCTGTGGTGTCTTTGTCGACCGAAGCTAGCACGTCCGAAACCGAGAAAACGCAACTAAAGATGTCTCTTAAGCCGTCGTTCCGTTCGAGAGGGAGGCCAGCCAAAGGAGGCAATGTCCCTAGAGGCGATGATAAAGCTCAAGGAGGTGCTTTCCTTGATTCTCTGAAGGGTGTCCTACGTGATGAGGGATCTGAGCACTTAGCGTGTTTCCCTCCTGCTGACACTCAAGGAGCCCAGGAGGTGCCTCTGCCCATGGAGGTTCCAGCCGGTGAGACCAGCCCGCAGCGCGAGGTCGATCTTCCCCGAAGCAAGAGGTCCAGGTCAGACCCAATTGAGAGGCCTTCTAGATCCTCTTCCTCGTCCTCACGTGGAGGCACCGTGGGTTGGAGTTTCACGCATTCCAAGGCTGGGTCTATATTGGAGGATCCGTGGGGTTTGGCCACGTTGATGAGGCACATGAAAAGGACAGGATGCTCTCTTCCCCCGGTTAGCAACCTGAGGAATCGTGAGGAATTCATTGATATTTCCCATCATTTGGGTCAGGTATGAAATCCTTTGTTTCTTCCATTGTTATATTGTAAAAGAGCTGATGGTGTTATTCTTATATTTTCGTAGTTGGCTGGTGCGATTAACAGAGCGCAGCTTAAGTTTGAGGATACTCTGAGCCATGCTCCTAACGCCGGAGAGTTGGCTCAGGTCAAAGAACTCTTCACAATGACCAAGGGAGAACTCGACCACGCTAAAGGCCAGGTCTCATTTCTTCAGGGCGAGGTTGAGAGACTGGGTCTGAAGGCCGATGCTCAACAGGGAAAGATTGAGAGTCTGGAGATCGATCTCAGGGTTAAGAACAGGAAGGTGAGTGAGCTGGACGCTGCTCGCAAGATTGCCGAGGCGCAATTGAAAGAAATGATCATTTCGTCTCAAGTTAGTCAGCAGAACAAGGAAGCTGAAGTGAAGCTCGCTGTTCGGAGAGGAAAGAGGGAGGTGATTGAAGCCTATAACAAGGTTCTTGCCTCGGTCAAAGAGAAGTTCGTGAAGAAGAAAGAGGAGGTTGAACTCCAAATCTATGCCCAAGAGATTCAGGCCAACACCGACCTTCTGAAGGACTTGCTTGCTGAAGAAATTAAGAGTGCTCAGGAGGAGTATGATCGCCTTGTGGCTATGGTACCTGACGCGATCGCTGCGTATGAAAAAGCTCAAGTTTCTGATTTCTCAATCAGCAAACTCCCCCTTCCTCAAGTTTCTGAAAGCTCAGGTACTTTTGAGATCAATATGTTTAACCCATCGCTTTCTGGAGAATATGGATCTAACTTAGGTTTGATGGGTGTTGATTTAGCCCCAGTTGACATGGTTCCTGGGGGAACCGATGCTGAAACGATTATGGGGAATCCGACCAAGGAGATCGAGGCTGCTGAGGTGGAGGATGGCTCTAAGGAGCGTGAATGAACGAGAGCTTAGAGCTCTTTTTTTTTTAACTTTCTGTTATGTTTCTGTTAAACTCTTGCCCTTGGGGCTCTCGGTTGTTTTTAGACTTATGGCCTGAGGAGGTCTTTAAACCTTTTCGTTGTATTTTCGGACCTAGTAGCCTGAGGAGGCCTTTAAACCTTTATCTCGTTTTTACGTTAACTTGTCTTGATTTGTAGTAAAGGATTTGGGATCAAATATATATCTTGCCCCCAAATATGGTGAAGTTGTTCTTGACTTGCAGAACTTAGCCTTTGAGGATTTTAGGACCTTTGTTTCAGATTTGTTATAATCTGTATTAGTCTTATTAGGGTTTTAAGACCTTTAGTTTAGATTCATCGAAACCTAAACCTTTTGTTGGGATTTTGAGACTTTGAGCTCAGGTTCACCGAGAGCTAAACCTTTTGTTAGGATTTTGAGACCTTAGGTTCAGGTTCGAGGGAGTCTGAGGCGGTTGTTAGGATTTTAAGACCTTAGGTTCAGGTCAATCGAGACTTAAACTTCTTGTTAGGATTTTTAAGACCTTAGGTTCAGGTCCGTCGAGACCTAAACCTCTTGTTAGGATTTTGGGACCTCAGGTTTAGGTTCGCGGAGGCCTAAACCTGTTGTTAGGATTTTAAGACCTTAGGTTTAGATTCGCGGAGGCCTAAACCTGTTGTTAGGATTTTAAGACCTTAGGTTCAGGTCCGTCGAGACCTAAACCTCTTGTTAGGATTTTGGGACCTCAGGTTTAGGTTCGCGGAGGTCTAAACCTGTTGTTAGGATTTTAAGACCTTTAGTCCAGGTTTTTGGAGACCTGGATAATTCCGAGAGATTGTTTTAAGTTATCTTGAAAAGCGAGGTGATTCGAATAATCGTTTTTATTGATGATATTTACAGAATGCATAACATTTATACAGATTAGTAATCCGGGCTATGTGTTTTAGCTGATCACATGCCACCTGAGGTTATATGAGTAATGGTGAAATTGGATTGGGGCTGCACTCATAACGGAGTTGCCTACGTACCCAGTCAAGGGATCAAGCCAAACGTAGTTCAAGTAATTTAGGTACCTAGTGGTAGTATTTCTTGAGATTGAATGCATTCCACGATCGAATCTCGGGTACCCCGGTTCGTACTTTTTCAAGTTTGTAGACGCCAGGTCGTACTACGTGGATGATCCGATAGGGACCTTCCCAGTTTGTTCCTAGCTTTCCAGCTTTTGGTTCTTTGGTACCATCGAAGACCTTCCTTAGTACTAGGTCACCAACGGCGAATTGTCGGGTTCTGACCCTGGAGTTATAATGTCGGGCCATCGCTTGCTGATAATTTTGAATACGAAGCAAAGCTTTATCTCGTCGTTCCTCGATCAGGTCAAGGTTATCCGACAGGAGTTCATTGTTGATTTCGGGATTAGCCGTACAGAGCTCTCGGCGGAGACTCCCAGTTATAATTTCGGCGGGGACGACAGCTTCCATCCCATAGGCTAGAGAGAAAGGAGTTTCCTCAGTGGCCTTTCTGGGGGTGGTTCGACATGCCCAAAGTACTTCCGGTAGTTTTTGTGACCAGTTGGCCTTACTGGTTCCTAGGCGTTTCTTGAGGTTTGCTAGGATTGATTTATTAGCAGCCTCTGCCTGGCCGTTACCTTGAGGGTATCGAGGTGTCGACATGGTGAGGCGGATGTTCCACTTATCACAGAATGTTTTGAAGTCATTGGAGATAAACTGTCCTCCATTATCTGTTACGATTTCGTATGGGATGCCGTGGCGGCAAATGATGTCTCTCCATATGAGTCGTTCGGTTTCGACCCTAGTTACTTGTTGGAGGGCTTCGGCCTCTATCCATTTCGTGAAATAATCAGTTAGGACTAGCACGTAGCGTAGCTTCTGTTGCCCTTTTCCTGATTTCACCAGTGGCCCTATGATGTCCATGGACCATCTCATGAATGGGTATGGCGCGGAAATCGAGGACAGTTTTTCGGTAGGTTGGTGTATGATCGGTGCATGCCTTTGGCATTTGTCACATTGTGACGAATAGATTTCGCAATCAGCGATGATAGTAGGCCAGAAATAGCCTTGTCTTTTTATTCGGGTGGCTAATGCTCTACCGCCAGCATGGTTTCCACAGGAACCATCGTGCATCTCTTTCATGAGTTGGATGGCGTCGAGACCGTGGATGCATTTTAGGTAAGGTCCCGACACGCTTCTTTTGTAAAGGGATGATCCCGTTATGCAGTATCTTGCGCTTATCGCTTTAAGTTTTCGAGCCTCCCATTTCTGGGGGGGGGCCTTGCCCTCCGAAATATACTGCATAATCGGTGTTCTCCAATCTTCCCTTCTCATGATTTTGTCGTGAAGAGATATGGGAGGTTCTTGTTCGGGTTCAGGTTCCCGAGGGTTTGGATCCCGAGAAATATCTTCAGGTCCGTTATTGTTGTCAGGAGTATGGATCGTGCCCCCGGAGGTATCTCCAAGGCTGGGAGGGTTTCCAGTTTTGGAGATATCGGCTGTATAAACGAGTGAGTCTGAAGTTTGGATCGTGCCCCCGGAGGTGTATTTTTTTAATTTGCGAGTTTTAATTTTCGGGAACCAGAATGTCGTGATGACTTGGTCTGTCATTGTTTTGGGACAGTTATCCTCTGTCGGCTTATTGTCGATTTCGGCTTTAGTAGCTATATCGATGCTGGGTTTTTCGATACCTTCCACAGGTATAATCCGTTTTACAAGGGGGTCTGATGTAGACGCCAAGGCTGCTAACGCGTCTGCTGAGGAGTTCTCTCCTCGTGGAATTCTTGTTAGCTCAAACTTGGCCAATTGCTTGGTAAGGCTTTGTACGACTTCAAGATATGCCTCCATTCTTTCATCCCTTGTTTCGTATTCGCCATGGAACTGGCTAGCCACCAGCTGTGAATCGGTGTATGCGTTTAGTTCTTGGATTCCGAGGCTTAGAGCAAGTTTTAATCCTGCGATTAGTGCTTCATACTCAGCTTCGTTGTTTGAAGCACTGAACCCGAGCCTGTATGATTGTTCGATGGTTTCTCCGGCTGACGAGGTCAGTCTGAGACCGATTCCGGAGCCATGTTTTGACGAGGCTCCGTCGACATATAGGCTCCATTTTGGGGATTCTGTTTCGAGATCGAGCTGTTCGGATGTTAGCTCGATGACGAAATCGGCGAGGACCTGAGCTTTCGCGGCTGCTCGAGGTCTGTATTCGATATCGTACTCGCTCAGCTCTATGGCCCATTTGGCTAATCGTCCCGATTGACTAGGACTGTGTAAAATCGTACGTAGAGGCTGCGAAGTCATTACGATGATCGAGTGCGATTGGAAATAAGGTCGTAGTTTCCTAGCGGCTGTTACTACAGCCAGAGCTAATTTTTCCATTACGGGGTATCTTGTTTCAGCGTCTATTAAGCTTTTGCTGGTATAGTAGACGGGTCTTTGTTCGTTTTGCTCTTCTCGTACTAACACTCCGCTCACTGCAGCGGCTGACACGGCGAGGTACAAGTATAGCGGTTCCCCTGTTACAGGTTTGGACAAGATTGGAGGTTCAGTGAGGTAAGCTTTTAACTGTTTAAATGCTTCCTCGCACCTCTCGTCCCACAAGAACTTCTTATTATTTTTAAGGAGTTTATAGAACGGGAGGCATTTATCGGTAGATCTGGATATGAATCGATTCAGCGCAGCGATTCGTCCAGTTAACCTTTGCACTTCTCTGGTTGTCTTAGGTGATGGCATTTCCAGAAAGGTAGCTATCTGTTTTGGGTTGGCCTCAATGCCTCTTTCGGTTACGAGATAGCCGAGGAATTCCCCCGAAGGTACCCCGAATGTACATTTCGCGGGATTGAGCTTCATATCGTATTTGTTGAGGATTTCGAAGCATTCCTTTAGGTGCGAGATGTGGTTTTCGCCAGCCGATGACTTAACCAGCATATCGTCGATATAAACTTCCATCGTTTTCCCGAGTTGTCCGGCAAACATCTTGTTCACAAGCCTTTGGTAGGTAGCTCCTGCGTTCTTTAGGCCGAACGGCATGACCTTGTAACAATAGGTTCCCCGTTCGGTTATAAACGCAGTTTTTTCTTGATCCTCGGGGTCCATCATGATCTGATTGTATCCTGAGAAGGCGTCCATAAAAGATAAAAGCTGGTGGCCAGCTGTAGCTTCAACCAATCGATCGATGTGAGGTAAGGGGAAGCTGTCTTTAGGACAGGCCTTGTTTAGGTCGGTAAAATCTACGCAGATCCTCCATTTCCCATTTTTCTTTTTTACCACCACCGGGTTAGCTAGCCAGTCGGGGTATTGGACCTCTCGAATGGAACCAGCTTTGGTTAGTCGGTCGACTTCGTCATTTACGGCTTGGGCTTTTTCTAGGCCTAGTTTGCGGCGTTTTTGCTTGATTGGTTTGAAAGTTGGGTCTACATTGAGCTTATGAGTGGTGACGCTTGCGTCTATTCCCTTCATGTCGCTGATAGCCCATGCAAAGGTTCCCACATTACCTTTTAGGAAGTCTATGAGCTCCCTTTTAATTTCAAGTGGGAGCTCTGAACCGATACTTACGCGTTTATCGGGGTCCGAGTCGTCAATGCAAACTTGTTCGGTTAGGTTCCTGGGGGGACCTCGAATATTTTGTTGCATTTCTCGGCCTTCCCGGACCTGTAATTGCTATTGGGGTGACTCTTTGAGGATTCCGAATCCTCCCAAGTAACAAATCCTGGAGATCTTCTGGCTACCCCGTACGGTAGTTATTCCGTCAGGTGTTGGAAATTTCACGCATTGGTGATAAGTGGAGGCTACTGCCTTCATTTTGTGGATCCAGGGTCTTCCTAGGATCGCATGGAATGGAGAGGGCTTATCGATGACCACGAAATTGGTCATTTTCATAATCCCTCCAGCTATGACCGGGAGCTTGATAGTTCCCAATGGGGTGACTGTTTCCCCGGAAAAGCCTACGAGGTTAGCTTTCTGACCGATAATTTCATAGTCATCTATTTCCATTCCTTTCAGGGCGTTATAGAAAATAAGGTCGACCGAGCTTCCGGTGTCAATCATTAGTTTTGGCACCTCGTAACCTGCTATGTTCAGGGTGACGATTAGGGCGTCATCGTGAGGTCTGTCGAGATCTGATGTCTCGCTCTCCCAGAAGGAAATCTTAGTGTTGGATTCGGGATTGGGAGGCTCAGACTGAGTATTTGAAATGGCCTTCCGCACATGACTCTTGATTGAATTAACCGAGTCTCGACATATGTCTGAGCCTCCGAGGATATAATCCACTCTCGGGCTGGGGCTCGACTGAGGCGGTGGTTTGCTCATGAAGGCCTCGATTTGCAGACTCTTCCCTTGGGGAAATTTCCCAAGAATCATGTCAACTCTTTTCTTGGGAGCTGGTGGTGGCGAGTCTGTCTCCTTCTCAGGTGACCTTTCACGTTTTGGAGAGGTGTCTCTGGGACCTCTTTTCTGCTGAGGAAGTGGTTTTTTGAGTTCCACGTTTTTTAGTTCCCCAGCTACGAATTTAGCTGCCAATTGTCGTTGGAGGTCCCAGCATTCCTCAGTTGAATGCCCCTTTCGATCGTGGTACGAGCAGTGTTTGCTCTCGTCGTAGCCTTTTGACCAGGGGGTTTTGCTTGTCGCGGCAACGGGTTTTTCCTGCAGGACTTCCCCGACAGCATAAGAATGCTCTCCCTGGGTATGTTTGTTTCGGGAGTTCCCTTTTCTCGAGGGTCCTTTTGCTTCCGGGGTTTCGCCTTTCGGGTGGTTCTGGGATTTCTTATGGATTTTATCCAACGCCGCTGTTTCCTCCTCCAAAGTAACGTATCTTGATGCTTTGTGAAGAGCATCGTCGATAGTTGGGGGAGGGTTAAGTGTTAGCTCGGACCAGAATTCCGATTTGTACCAGAGGCCTCTTCTAAGGGCTTCGATGGCAACCTGATCGTTGGGGTTCGAGAGCTTAGTTCGGACCGCTCTGAATTTCTCGATGTAGGTTCGTAATGAATCTCCCATTCCTTGCCTGATTTTCCAGAGGTCAGCCTCGGAAGCTTGCTTGAGGATATGGGTTGAGTATTGCTTCATGAAAGCGTTGGTGAGCTGGTCGAAGTTATCTATTGAGTTCGGCTCGAGGCTTGAAAACCATTCGAGGGCTGTTCCGACCAAGTTTTCAGCAAAAATTCTGCAGTAACCTGCTTCGCATTCTTCTCTTGTGAAGTGAGCTTTCACTATAGCTAAGCGGAAGGCTCTCAAATGAGCCTTTGGGTCCGAGGTCCCGTTATATTCAGGGATCTTAATTTTTCGGGTATCCCTTATGTGAAAGTTAGCGATTTTGTTTGTGAATGGGGTTCCACGGGTTTCCTCGATCAAGCTCTCGATTTCGGGAGCTGAGCTCGTTGCTTTGTGTACTTGGGCGTTCAACTTCTGGAGAGCTGCATGGGTTCGCTCCATGTACCGGCGGATAGCCTCAGGCCCTTCTAGGGGAAGGACGGTTGGGTCGTCGAGATGAATTTGATGAGGAAATTCTTGATGGAGTCGAGCGTCGTCGTTTTCCCAAGCGTTAGGTAAGCTAAATGGCTCGCTGACTCTGGGGCCACTTCGAGGGACGCGACCTGGGGGGTGAGCTGTAGGATCAGCTTCCGTCCTCGGGTCGTTGTCTCGATTAGGGGCTTCGTTCCCGTTTTGGTGGGCTGAAGCCGGTATTCTCCCCCTAGGAGGGAAAAGCATTCCTTCTCCGGACCTGAAAACTGGTGGCGGAGGCGGTAATCGCGTGCTCTGTTCGTGAACCCTATCGGGTGCAGAGCTTGTTGTTGCTACGTTATTTCCCATAGCGCTAGTCACGGGTGGACTGAATATTGGGGTTGTCCCAGTACGCGGTGTCGGGGGAACATGCTCTTGCCCGTCACGAGCAATGCTGTTTGGGGAGAAATCCAGACGTCCGCGAGGGAAGGTAGATTCAGTCAGTCGGTCTCGGAAGGTGACTCCCGATCCTTGTCGTTGTGACAGCTGAGTCGTCTCGGTTAGAGACCTAGTTTCTTCCTCGAACCGTTGCTGTCGAGCAGTTAGCTGTTGCAACGAGCGCTCATTATCCTGAGCTCTTTCTACCAGTTGTACCATCATTCGACGTATCTCAGATAGCTGAGCCTCCGAATGATTCTGAACGGGTTGACGCTGCGGGTTTTCGGGGTGTGTGACCCCCGAGTTGTTCCCTCCGGAAGGCCTTGGATTGGTCATTCCTGTTTGATCCGGTCGAGCGTTGGCCGGAGGCTGTTGCTCAGACCGGTGATCGGCGGATCGAGGTTCCGGATTCTGGGGATCCGAATCTCTCCCGTTTGGTGATCCGTCGATCTGGATCATGGGATCAGGGATAGATGGGCTCGTGGCCTGGTTGGATGGATTCATTCTCAAGTTACGGAGTAAGGGATTCGATTATCTCGTCCCCACAGACGGCGCCAATTGTGAGGGAATAAACTCACCTCCTGATTTTAAGATCAGGTTAAGATTTAGGGAAAGATAACGCGGGCTGAATCCCGTAAGAACTTGAAGGATAAATATGATTGTATTGATGATTCTGATAAAGGTCTGGTTACAAAAGATGCTTTTACAGTGATTACAAAGATAGAAATGTTTAAGAGATAGTGTGTATTGATCGTTCCCTCTTTTTCTTGTTGTTCTTCCTCTTATATAGTTTTTAGCTTCATGTGGTTGTTGGTTGATCGACTTCCGAGATTTCCTCCTCAGATTTAGGAATTCGCAGCGAACTCTGCTTGACCGGGTCCTGCGCCTCCTCATCCGCAATTTGAGTAGTCTCCTTTAAGTTTTTCGTATATGGGACCTGACCTCTTTGTTCAGTGTCCACTCGTTCGTATTTTAAGTGGATCAGCTCCCGGTTCCGGGTTAGCTCCGTCCTCCCTTCTCGTTTAGGATTCAGGTCCCGGTGAACCTATTTTGGCCCATCGTCACCTCTAATTGTTTAGCTGAAACAGCTCCAGCTAGCGGGCCGTATTTGGGCCCAACACCCATCTTCTGCTTTGGAGTTGTCATATTCGTGATCTTTGGCAAATGAGCCCGTTTTGCTATTCGGAACCGTCGATCGATTCTACGATCGGTGCGTCGAACGATGTTCAAAGATTCTCCTGATTCTGCTAACTCCACAAGGACCATTGATCGATTCTTAGTAATTGGTGTCGATCGATGTATGTGCGAACGGAGTCCTCCCTGTTGTAGCCTTTCTCTCTTCACTTCTACCCAAAAAAATCATCATCAATCAATGCATTG
The DNA here is from genome assembly GCA_905132765.1 of Moricandia arvensis. Taxonomy (NCBI): domain Eukaryota; kingdom Viridiplantae; phylum Streptophyta; class Magnoliopsida; order Brassicales; family Brassicaceae; genus Moricandia; species Moricandia arvensis. The sequence continues at coordinate 25,564 of CAJHQP010007214.1, forward strand.
CACTGGTGGTTCTGTCTAGCTTCTATTTTCTCCTTGATCTTTTGACATGCTGCATTACGCAGATGACTATCTTGGCCATGAAGGTTCCCAATTTCATCCCGAACCAATATTAAAGTCGCAACAATCTGAACTCATTTGCTTATGTTGATCGATGCCGGTAAGTTGTTGTAGATCGGTGCTATGTGATTTGTGTTGGTCGATGCTTGAGTTCTGATGTTGGTCAATGCTGTCTGTAAAGAAGTGTCGGTCGATGAGGTGTAGGTGCTGTCGATCAATGCTTGTCGTCTTTCTATGCGGATCGTACGTTCGATTTTATCGGGGTCAGAGAATAGTACTTTTTGTACTTTATTGCTTTTGGTGTGTCTTTGCATGCACCTGAAAAACAAAGGAAAAGAAAAAATTAGTAACTTGAAAGTAGTAACAAAACCTAGACTAAATCCTAGAAATTAAATCTAATAGCGATCAATGCTCCTTGTCAACGGCGCCAAATTTGACATGTGTGTTTTTATTGTTCTAGCAGGGTATAAATATTCTAAGCAAATAACTATCAACTTAGCCATAGTCTTAACACACAAATAGTATTCTTGCCAAAAGAGATCCGTTGTAGTACTTAGGGATCGAATCCGCAGAGAGCAATGACACATAATAGATTTCTTATTTCAAAAGATTAATCTAAGTGAATATATATTTTGGTGGCAAACAATCAGTTAAGGAAATATTCCTTATCAAGAAGTAGAGATGAAATATAGAAATATGTTGATAATGCAAATATGGAAATAATGCAATATGGAAATACACTGATAATGAAAATATGGGAACAATGCAAATACAGAAATATTCTAATAAACTAAGTAGGTGCAAATGTAAATATGCTAGATCTAGGGTTTCAAGCCTAATGGATTATAGGGAATATGAAGCACTGATATGTAAATATTCTAGAACTCTAATATTACATATTCTGACTCTTTTAACTCCAACTCTCGTATGCGAGCAAAGGAAAGACCATCGATCGACAGTTAAGGCCTGATGTCGATCAATGGTGAAATCAGAAGGATGTGTGAACGAGATTTGATAAGTCCAACAGCCTTATTCGACCAGCTCTCGCATGCGCCTAACAGCCTAGTTCAATGGAGTCCATTTTGGCACATAACCTACTCTCGTAGTCTTACATGTTCTACTTTGAAGATCCTAGTTAGGTACTCAAGATGGAAACACTAAGCACAACTCAATTGATGGATATTAACTCAACCTAGCAATCTTACTTTTGGGCTAATCTATGAATGCTATCATTCAACCTTAAATCTAGTTAATCAAAGAAAGAACAATAGTCTGAATATAATGCATATATAAAATATTGGGGTTCCAATACAAATCTCTCTAAGGAGTTATGAATCTTCTCCCCTAAAAATCCTAAAACTATAAAACTTTAAGTTATTTGAAGCCTTGCCTGCACTTGCACACTCTGCATACTCTCAATACATAAGTATAAATATAAAAAGCCTATAACTTCGGTCAAAACTCGTCAAGGGCATTTTTGTCATTTCTCTAATCTTGAGCTTTTAAATCGGCTATCTGCGAATCGGATGTCGATCGATGGCAAGTGTGCAGGATCAATAACATTAGTCTCTTATCATCGGTCGACTCCAAAGTTGTGTCGTCGATCGACGACAATCTTGTACTTCGACTCCTCAAATGGTCAACTGCGGATTCTTCTCCTCTAAATGCTCCAAAATCTCCAAATATCTCCATATATCTCCAAATGTTCCTGGACCTGTAAATACTCCAAAACATATCCTAAATACACATAATAGACCCTACATAGAGCCTATAACATGGCCTATAACATGGCCTAAAACTTGTAATAAATAGGCTATATTAAACGTCCTCATTGGCTTTAACCTTTAACTTAAGATCCCAAATATCCTTCTTTGTAGCAATACATCTCCAACAGCTGGAAATTTAGATCCTCCAACTCCTCTTAATGACCTGTCAGATCCTCAGCCATCACCTCCCCAAGATGGTAGAGATGAGAGATAGCCTGCAAAAGTAGAAATCTAGATAAATTCTAAGTACAAGGGTATAGCAGACATTCAGTTCTACTCGAAGAAAACCGCCCTGGACCCCCAAGATTGTCTCCGAAGGGTTATTTTCATGCAAGCGGAGCTGACCCTTAGGAAATACTTTAGTATTCAGGTTAGTCAAAACCACCGACAAACCCACCGAGGAACGTGAACTGTATGGAGACTGTTGCGCTGACCTGGTGGCCATTCCTCCAGTCTTGGGTCTCTTTCCTTGAGATGAAGAAGTCAGTTCTGCCTTCACAATGGTTCTACGTCTACTTCCAGCAATCACACCAGAGACGGCTTTGCTGACATATCCTTTTTTTCTATGCCGTATTCGCCGCCCTCGTAAAAGCTGCCAAAACGTCACCTGCTGGCTTACTGACATGTTTCCTGATCACATAATGGAACAAGACATGAAGAAAACTCCTCTCCAAAGATAAAACTAAAAGTGTATGAAACTTACCCCACAAAACAAGTCATGAAGGAAATCCTCTCTAAAGCGAAAACTAAATGTGTACGAAACTTACCCCACAAACTGCTACGCGTCAGCGTCTCTTCACTAACCAGATATGATACATGTCGGCGCTTCAAAGGAAGTTTTCATGCTCGAAGAAAGGTCTTCTCCCCCTCTGGTATAAGAGGGTGCGATCCAGCTTTATTCACAACGCACAAAAAGTGAGGTAATCAGCATATAGAAAAATATCATTAGTCATGATCTACTCATGATCTACAACTCCCTACGAAATTCCATTGATGGGAAGAATCAGGTAATGACATGAAAGCTGGTGTTTTGCAAAGACGGGTGTTTTGCAATCCGCCTTCGGTAACTCTTTCACAATCGGAAGACCGCTCTGAGGACGAAGATGGAACTGTCCCTCACCGCCATGGAGAGGGGCCAAATGATTTGAAAAAGAACCTTATTTATGCCAAAAGAGAGGCATTCTATATCGCCAAGATTCTCAATGGCTATGATAATTCTCCAAGCAGAAGGATTAAGCTGAGATGGTGAGATCTCAAATAAATCCCAGAGACCAGTGATCAGGAAATGAATCTTTCCTCTGAAGCCAGGTTAAAAGAAAGTCTCATAAATATCTACTCCCCTGGGACTATAGCTGGAAGCACGCTTCGATGAGTTGGGAACCTGGAAGATAATCAAAGAAGGAAGCAAATACATCGACCTCTAGTCTGTGATGTCTTCTTATCCAATCACAATGGGAGGACCTATCAAGATGGGTGACATGGGAGCATAAGACAACGGTGCCGGAGTTAAGAAATCACTCTTACATCCTTCCAGTGGATCCAACGAACTATCGAATTTAGACACGGGAGCATCTAGCCTCCTTTTTAGCTTGGCCCTTTTGTCATCCATGAAGAAGACACCGGAAAATGTTTCAACATAATCTTTTGCTCCTAATCAAGATAACGGAGGATGAGAAAGGAAATTTTGATTTATGATCCTAGAGGCTAGAGTAAGAACCCTAATCAGCCCTAAGCAAAGTTGAAGGGGATACCTGATTAATCAAGGCTCGAGAAAATAGTCGGCGGAAGAATACAAAATTATGAGACAAGATGATGGAAAGAGGGTATGTAAAGGAGGACGAATATAAAAGTCGTTACTATCTTTTAGAAGAACACAGTCATTGATGAGCTTTGGTTTTCAAAATAAATTGAGATATTTCATCTTGAAATGGGTCGAAGCAAATTCATACGCACGCATAAAGGATACCCGCCTCAAAAACTTCGTATGGAAAAATATCATCTACATGCACAAAATCCCGTTAAAAATTATAAAAGACAACAGATCTTAGTTCATCTTCACTAGATTCGAAGCGTTCTGCGAGAAATGTATTCTATGACTAACCAAGTCAAACTATCAAGAAAACCGTCCTAGATGTATTTAAGAAACGCCTAGACGTGAAAAAGGGTCGATGGGAAGAAGAGCTCGAAGGGGTCTTATGGTCCCATCGAACGACTCCAAGATGAGCAACATGAGAAACCCATTCACCCTCGTATATGGATCAGAATGCATGATCCCGGCGGAAGTCGAGTTCCCCGGAATCCGCAGGAGACTACTCCCATAAGAAGAAGACATGAATAATCTGATAGTACTAGACAATCTCATCCTCATCAATGGGCACCGGGATGAGGCCTTTGTAATTATCAATAAGCGGCCGCAAACTCGAAAATATGTAGCCACAGATTCATGGAAGGGTACTTAGTCTTACGCCAATTTTTCTACAACACCAAAACGCGAGAAAACTCGGAGCAAACTGGGAAGGGCCGTACAAAATCATAAAAGTAGTTCGACCAGGTGCATACTAAATTTAAAACATGCAAAACATCAAAATGCGAGAACCTGGAACGCGATGCACCTCAAGAAATATTATCACTAAGCAATCACGTTGCAACAAACTGAACTACGAGACAGCTTGATCCCTAAAAGGGGTATGTGGGAAATTCTTCACAAGACGAGTTCTGCTGTCCCCCTCTCTAAAAAATGGGGGGGGGGAGTGGGTACGTATACCTATACTCATATACTCCCATTTTTCAAAATATCCGCTCTCTCAGACTCGATATTTAATAAAAAAAAGCAATACAGATAAACTCTTCAAACCCACAAATGTTTCAATCAAAAATGCAGCAAATGAAAGAAAAACCAATCTTCAGCATCGCGAGACGTCACAAACGTCTGAAGAAACCATTTTTTGACAAAATGATAACATCTACCATCATGTTTTTTTTATTTGACGGCTGGACACTTCTACTTGTCTGCTGGTTTGAGGATAATAAGGTGTTGCTACTCGATGGCGAACTCCATGTTTCTTGATATGTAGTCTACAGCGACTAATATGTATTTGTTTCTGTGCAAAGAGGGAAAATGGCCGATAAAGTCGATGGCCCAACAATCAAACACTTCAACTTCAAGTATGAAATTCTGTTCCATTTCGTGTCCCTTGTTGATTTTTTCTCTTCTTTGACAGATATCCATTTTGTTATGTAGCCTTGAGAATCTCAAAACATGGAGAATCTCAAAAAATGGCTGGCCACTAAAAGCGTTTGACACTTTCTTAAAACTGGCGAAATGCCCAGCATAATCGGATCCATGACAATGATACATAATATCTGCGGCTTCGCTTTAAGCAATGTATCGTCTGTATACACTGTTAGAACAATGTTTGTAAGGGTATGGTTCGTCCTAGTGATATCTTCGGATTTCTCTAGGAAATTTCTGTGTGGTATCCTTTAAAAAACTCTGGTTCTATGTCAACTGCAAGAAAGTTCACTATATCTGCGTACCAGGGTCTCTCATAGGTGTTCAAAGCACACACGCCCCAACTTAAACTTCTACCTCCAGGAGAATCACTTTTTGGAATCGAAGGATTGCATCCGACATTTGAATCGAGTAGAATAGTCATCTTGTCTTGCTTTTCGGGGGTGGCATAGATCAACAGTTCTTCACAGGCATCGATCGATTCTTCCACAGCCGATGAACGCACATGACCAAGGAAAGTCATTTCTGCTTAGAAGACATTTTCTATGGGTAGGAAATCATTGATAGGGACGTCGTCTTCGACTCTTATTCGAGATAGGTGATCTGCGACTCCCTTTTCCACTCCTTTCTTATCCTTGACTTCTATGTTGAATTCCTGTATGAGGAGAATCCATCTTATAAGCCTAGGTTTCACATCCTTTTTTCATTAAATACTTCAGGGTGGTGTGGTCAGTATGAACGATCACTTTCGAACTGACTAGATAGGAGCGAAATTTTCGAAAGAGAATAAAACAGCTAGTAATTCTTTTGTTGTTGTCACGTAATTGTGCATCATTGAGAGTCATACTAGCACAGTATATAATGTGCAGATTTCTGTCCTTTTTCGATCCGAGCACAGACCGCACAGCAAAATCGCTAGCGTCGCACATAATTTTGAAGGGTAAACTCCAATCTGGTGCTTGCATAATAGGAGCAGATACGAGGGCTGATTGGATTTCTTTGAAAGCTGTCAGACATTCAGGTGAGAAGTCAAATTTCACTTCTTTACATAGTAGTGATGTAAGAGGTCTAGCAATCTTTCTAAAATCTTTTATGAATCTTGTATAAAATCCAGCATGTCCTAAGAAGTTCCTAACCTCTTCACATTTGTGGGTGGTGGTAAACTTGTCATTACTTTGATTTTGCCCTTGTCCACAACAATACCGGCTGCTGAGATCTTGTATCCCAAAACGATTCTACTGTTGACCATAAAATAACACTTGTCCCAATTTAGGACTAGATTCTTTTCTTCGCTTCTTGCCAACACCTTTCACAGGTTATCCATGCATGTTTTGATATCTAGACCGTAAACTGAGAAGTCTTCCATGAAAACATCCATGAAGTATTCGATCATGTTAGTGAATATAAACATCAAGCATAAATGTTGCAGAAGCGTTACAAAGTCCGAAGGGCATTCTGCGGTATGTGAATGTTCCATAAGGACATGTGAAAGTGGTCTTTTCTTGATCATCAGGATGTATATGAATATGTAAAAATCCTGAATACCCATTGATAAAACAAAAGTATTCATGGCATGCGAGCGTCTCTAATATCTGATCAATAAAAGGTAGAGGAAAGTGACATTTTCGTGTGGCGGCGTTTAGATTCCTGTAATCGATACACATTTTTTGGTCATAGTCCTCATCAGGATCAATTGTCTTTGTTATTCTTCACCGCCTTGATTCCTTTTTTCTTTAGGACAACATGAACTGGACTGTCCCAATTACTATCTGATATCGGGTAGATGACAAATGCTTCCAGAAGTTTCATGATTTCCCTTTTGTCTACTTCTTTTAGATTGGGATTTAATCCTCTCTGATGTTCAATGGATGATATGGATTCATATTCCAGGTGTGCATGCATAAATTGGGGGAAATTCTTGGAATATCATGTAAAGAATATCTGATAGACTTGCGATGTTTTCGCAACTTGTTGAGCAGAACTGCTTGCTCTCTGCTATTCAGGTCGGCGTTGATGATGAGGGATAGTATTTTTCATAAAGAAAAGCATATTTAAGTCCAGAAAGGAGCGGTTTAAGCTCAACCTTGGGTGCTTTATCCTTACTACAATCTCCAGTTATTGAAGGCTGTCGATAGGCGGTGGTAGATAAACTGATTTCTTCAATGTTGACGTGCATTATTTCTTTGGAGACATCCATAAATCTCACATATTCCTCAGCTAAATCATCCATTGCAAAGATTCCGCTTTTCGGAGATGTGATTGCTCTATCCAAAGGATCATTAGAACACATATCCATAAACGACTCTTCAGCTAATTCAGAAAAGTGATCTATATGGTAGGCTTGGCCATCGATCAAGGTTTTCTTATACTATCTTTTTCATCTCAAAAACAATCGGTATTTTACTGAGATTGAGACATATGCGTCCTTCTCTGACATCAATGATCGCTTTGGTTGTAGCCAGGAATGGTCTTCCTAAAATTAGAGGATTTTTGGGGTCTTGCTCATATTGTAGCACTACAAAGTCTGTAGGTATAAGACAATCATTAATGCGGATGGGCACATCTTCAAGTACACCTTGTGGAATCCTAGTGTATCCATGGACTAAAACGAGAGTGATCCCCGTAGACTGAAATTGAGTTAGCCCGAGGGCGATTGCAACTAAGTAAGGCATCAAGTTTACATTAGAGCCTAAATCATAGAGTGATCTATGGAATCTCTCATTGTGGATAGTGCCATCTAAGACAAAGCAACCAGGATAAAGAAGTTTAGCTGGGGTTTCTCCTTGAATAATCGCGCTCACTTCATCGGATACCATCATTATGCTATGTTCTTTTTCACTGAATCCTTGTGACGCTGCTTCTTTCACATATTTCTTGATTGCAGATGAAACATTCATGGCA
>CAJHQP010007215.1:0-33517 GCA_905132765.1 Moricandia arvensis
GTCGTGGGAGTATGAGAGAATAAGATTTTGAAAATAAGAGAATAGAGAATGGTTAAGAAGGGAGAGAGATTAACTCTCCTCTTGCTTGATAAATTAGTTACAAGAGTTGTCTTTAAATAGACGAGCAACATCAATGAAATACTAATAAACAAGATATACAAATAATAAAAGAGAGAAAGGGGAGCACGCTTTAGAGACAGAGGAGACATCTGGATATAGGGTGTTTCTTTTCTCCAACAGCTCTATTTTAAATACGTGTTCACACCACACCTTCTTCCCATTGAATTTAAACTTGCCCTCTCTCTCTCTCTCTCTCTCTCTCTCTCTCTCTCTCTCTCTCTCTTTCTCTCTCTCTCTTTCTCTCTCTCTCTCTCTCTCTCTCTCTCTCTCTCTCTCTCTCTCTCTCTCTCTCTCTCTCTCTCTCTCTCTCTCTCTCTCTCTCTCTCTCTCTCTCTCTCTCTCTCTCTCTCTCTCTCTGTGTGTAGCTACTAACAGCCCATAATTAACTTCTGATCACCAATATACACGTGGTTCCTCCTTATCTTCCCTTCGGAAGGACACTTTAGGTCGGACTCAGAATGTTTGTGGAGCAGACTGTACGGACGACACCAAACATGCTTCTCTTTATGCCCACGCCTTGGATCATTAACCAGATTCTTCCTCTTGTCATTCTCTTCTTTATTTCAACAGGTAAAAAGCTGGATGTTTTAGATGAGTTTATCATGAGGTCCTTGATGAGCTAAACAAACCATAGAAGATGTTTAAATTGGAAAGAGATGGTTCGATCGAGTGAAATGAGCAAACCGGAGCTGAAGCCAGAATTGGGCCGATAAGAGATGGCTCATCACAATTCAAGGAGGTCACTTATGTCGACCAATTGAGCGTAAGGAGGAGATTGATCACGTCCAAATTGGTTTGGATCAAGTCAAAATGGCAAGTTCGACCAATGGGAGAAATCACTTGTTTTCCTTTTATTGGCCACAACCAAATACAACAAATAATTCCTAGAGAAACCTTGGAATGTTCTTTCATGCCAGAGAAAAAGCATATTTCCTTTTTAAAGCCATTTGGCAGTTTGCCTATTTACTTAAGTTTTTCCATTCTAGCTTAAAGCCAGTGGTGTTGTTACCTTTCTAAGGGTTGGCTAGGTTTCCTTTTATTATTCTATGATTTACTATATAAACCTATGTATCCTACACGTTTTTACTTAACCAATTATCTAATAAAGCTGTATAATATTGGGACATTCTCTCTCTATTTCTTTGTCTCTTTGAAACTCTATCTTTTGTTCTTCTTTAATAAAGCCGCGTTCATAAGTTAGAGGAACCTTACAGGCATGTTCATTACAACCTAAGAAAACAAGGTTACTCTTGGGGGTTGTGGAAATTCGAACAATACAAAGGTTTCCCATCACTGTGTGAAGATCCTTGTGGGAACACCGTCGATTTCTGTAAATTAAGTAAAGTCAAGGCACCCTAACTTTCTCCGAGGTCCCGGATTTTCTGCGAGAGCCAACGACAAGTAATCGAATAAACGCATAAAGTATGAAAAGATGAAAAACAAATTTAGAAAACAATAGATCTTTATTTTGAGTTTGCGTATGAGTGCTCTTGAGACAAAAGCGTACATGAAGCTTGTTTGGAAACAGGATCACAAAGGAATTCGTATAACACAAGCAGTAAAACGAGACTAAGTTTGCTAGCTCTACCACCTATGTCGAGAGAAACCTATGTGGCTACAACTCGCTTAGCAATAGACGAAAAAGACGAAAAAGGTTTGAAGGATTTGGGACTGGACCTTAAGAAAGGCTGCCTACGTACCCCTTTTGAGGATCAAGTCGGATGTAGTTCAATTAGAAAGAGTGAACCAAGAGATCGAACTGCCGAAGCAAGTTCGTCTGGTAATTGAGTGCCAGTCATAGAAACCGATCTTGTCGAGAATAAAGCTTAGGGTTTCTAAGTGCAATGAGTTGTAGAGTCTAAAGAAATCAGAATCGTCGAACAAAGATGGAGAAACGTATGAGTATAACTCTGTTGTTCTAGCCACCTAAGTTCTAAGTTCTTCTAAGCTAACATGATTTCTCTAGGTCTAAATCTTCGGATCTATGCACCTTTAGTTTTAGCTCCCCTTATAAATACCTTCTAGGTCGGTTTCTTTTTCAATTTTTGCCAATAACACGAGTTTATCGCACTTTGGGAATATTCCTTTTTCTTCTCGATCCTCATCATTATCGTGGAAAGTTGACATTTATCTTCTGAAAATCATTGCAAGAGCTTAAAGATATGATACCATGTTTGAATTTTATGAGCATGGGATGAGAATGATGGTCATGTTGAGATTTGTGTGTGTTTATTAAAAGAATGAAGATAAAATAGATTTATGAGAGTATGAGGCAGAATAACCGAGATTATGCAAGAATATAAGTGAGAATCAGTAAGAATAGTGTGAGATTGACAGAGTATGAGTGTTCTAGAGTATAGAAGAGAGTGAGGTCGTGGGAGTATGAGAGAATAAGATTTTGAAAATAAGAGAATAGAGAATGGTTAAGAAGGGAGAGAGATTAACTCTCCTCTTGCTTTGATAAATTAGTTACAAGAGTTGTCTTTAAATAGACGAGCAACATCAATGAAATACTAATAAACAAGAAAAAATATACAAATAATAAAAGAGAGAAAGGGGAGCACGCTTTAGAGACAGAGGAGACATCTGTATATAGGGTGTTTCTTTTCTCCAACAGCTCTATTTTAAATACGTGTTCACACCACACCTTCTTCCCATTTGAATTTAAACTTGCCCTCTCTCTCTCTCTCTCTCTCTCTCTCTCTCTCTCTCTCTCTCTCTCTTTCTCTCTCTCTCTCTTTCTCTCTCTCTCTCTCTCTCTCTCTCTCTCTCTCTCTCTCTCTCTCTATCTCTGTGTAGCTACTAACAGCCATATTAACTTCTGATCACCAATATACACGTGGTTCCTCCTTATCTTCCCTTCGAAGACACTTTAGGTCGACTCAGAATGCTTGTGGAGCAAGACTGTACGGACGACACCAAACATGCTTCTCTTGATGCACACGCCTTGGATCATTAACCAGATTCTTCCTCTTGTCATTCTCTTCTTTATTTCAACAGGTAAAAATCTGGATGTTCTACATGAGTTTATCATGAGGTCCTTGATGAGCTAAACAAACCATAGAAGATGTTTAAATTGGAAGAGATGGTTCGATCGAGTGAACTGAGCAAACCGGAGCTGAAGCCAAAATTGGGCCGAATAAGAGATGGGCTGATCACAATTCAAGGAGGTCACTTATGTCGACCAATTGAGCATAAGGAGGACATTGATCACGTCCAAATTGGTTTGGATCAAGTCAAAATGGCAAGTTCGACCAATGGGAGAAATCACTTGTTTCCTTTTACTGGCCACAACCAAATACAACAAATAATTCCTAGAGAATCCTTGGAATGTTCTTTCATGCCAGAGAAAAAGAATATTTCCTTTTTAAAGCTATTTTGGCAGTTTGCCTATTTACTTAAGTTTTCCCATTCTAGCTTAAAGCCAGTGGTGTTGTTACCTTTTCTAAGGGTTGGCTAGGTTTCCTTTTTATTATTCTATGATTTACTATATAAACCTATGTATCCTACACGTTTTTACTTAACCAATTATCTAATAAAGCTATATACTATTGAGACATTCTCTCTCTATTTCTTTGTCTCTTTTGAAACTCTATCTTTTGTTCTTCTTTAATAAAGCCGCGTTCATAAGTTAGAGGAACCTTACAGGCATGTTCATTACAACCTAAGAAAACAAGGTTACTCTTGGGGGTTGTGGAAATTCGAACAATACAAAGATTTCCATCACTTTGTGTGAAGATCCTTGTGGGAACACCATCGATTTCTGTAAATTAAGTAAAGTCAAGGCACCCTAACTTTCTCCGAGGTCCCGGATTCTCTGCGAGAGCCAACGACAAGTAATCGAATAAACGCAGAATGTATGAAAAGATTAAAAACAAATTTAGAAAACAATAGATCTTTATTTTGAATTTGCGTATGAGTGCTCTAGAGACAAAAGCGTACATGAAGCTTGTTTGGAAACATGATCACAAGGGAATTCGTATAACACAATCAGTAAAACGAGACTAAGTTTGCTAGCTCTACCACCTATGTCGAGAGAAACCTATGTGGGTACGACTCACTTAGCAATAGGCAAAAAAGAAGAAAAAGGTTTAAAGGATTTGGGACTGGACCTTAAGAAAGGTTGCCTACGTACCCCTTTCGAGGATCAAGTCGGATGTAGTTCAATTAAAAGAGTGGACCAAGAGATAGAACTACCGAAGCAAGTTTGTCTGGTAATCGAGTGCCAGTCATAGAAACCGATCTTGTCGAGAATAAAGCTTAGGTTTTCTAAGTGCAATGAGTTGTAGAGTCTAAGGAAATCAGAATCGTCGAACAAAGACGGAGAAACGTATGAGTATAACTCTGTTGTTCTAGCTACCTAAGTTCTAAGTTCTTCTAAGCTAACATGATCTCTCTAGGTCTAAATCTTCGGATCTATGCACCTTTAGTTTTAGCTCCCCTTATAAATACATTCTAGGTCGGTTTCTCTTTCAATTTTTGCCAATAACACGAGTTTATCGCACTTTGGGAATATTCCTTTTTCTTCTCGATCCTCATCATTATCGTGGAAAGTTGACATTTATCTTCTGAAAATCATTGCAAGAGCTTAAAGATATGATACCATGTTTGAATTCGATGAGCATGGGATGAGAATGATGGTCATGTTGAGATTTGTGTGTGTTTATTAAAAGAATGAAGATAAAATAGATTTTGAGAGTATGAGGCAGAATAACTGAGATTTTGCAAGAATATAAGTGAGAATCAGTAAGAAGAGTGTGAGATTGACAGAGTATGAGTGTTCTAGAGTATAGAAGAGAGTGAGGTCGTGGGAGTATGAGAGAATAAGATTTTGAAAATAAGAGAATAGAGAATGGTTAAGAAGGGAGAGAGATTAACTCTCCTCTTGCTTTGATAAATTAGTTACAAGAGTTGTCTTTAAATAGATGAGCAACATCAATGAAATACTAATAAACAAGAAAAATTATACAAATAATAAAAGAGAGAAAGGGGAGCACGCTTTAGAGACAGAGGAGACATCTGGATATAGAGTGTTTCTTTTCTCCAACAGCTCTATTTTAAATACGTGTTCACACCTTCTTCCCATTTGAATTTAAACTTGCCTACTCTCTCTCTCTCTCTCTCTCTCTCTCTCTCTCTCTCTCTCTCTCTCTCTCTCTCTCTCTCTCTCTCTCTCTCTCTCTCTCTCTCTCTCTCTCTCTTTCTCTCTCTCTCTCTCTCTCTCTCTCTCTCTCTCTCTCTCTCTCTCTCTCTCTCTCTGTAGCTACTAACAGCCATATTGACTTCTGATCACCAATATACACGTGGTTCTTCCTTATCTTCCCTTCGAAGACACTTTAGGTCGACTCAGAATGCTTGTGGAGCAAGACTGTACGGACGACACCAAACATGCTTCTCTTGATGCACACGCCTTGGATCATTAACCAGATTCTTCCTCTTGTAATTCTCTTCTTTATTTCAACAGGTCAAAATCTGGATGTTCTAGATGAGTTTATCATGAGGTCCTTGATGAGCTAAACAAACCATAGAAGATGTTTAAATTGGAAGAGATGGTTCGATCGAGTGAAATGAGCAAACCGGAGCTGAAGCCAGAATTGGGCCGAATAAGAGATGGGCTGATCACAATTCAAGGAGGTCACTTATGTCGACCAATTGAGCATAAGGAGGAGATTGATCACGTCCAAATTGGTTTGGATCAAGTCAAAATGGCAAGTTCGACCAATGGGAGAAATCACTTGTTTCCTTTTATTGGCCACAACCAAATACAACAAATAATTCCTAGAGAATCCTTGGAATGTTCTTTCATGCCAGAGAAAAAGCATATTTCCTTTTTAAAGCCATTTTGGCAGTTTGCCTATTTACTTAAGTTTTTCCATTCTAGCTTAAAGCCAGTGGTGTTGTTACCTTTTCTAAGGGTTGGCTAGGTTTCCTTTTTATTATTCTATGATTTACTATATAAACCTATGTATCCTACACGTTTTTACTTAACCAATTATCTAATAAAGCTGTATAATATTGAGACATTCTCTCTCTATTTCTTTGTCTCTTTTGAAACTCTATCTTTTGTTCTTCTTTAATAAAGCCGCGTTCATAAGTTAGAGGAACCTTACAGGCATGTTCATTACAACCTAAGAAAACAAGGTTACTCTTGGGGGTTGTGGAAATTCGAACAATACAAAGATTTCCATCACTTTGTGTGAAGATCCTTGTGGGAACACCATCGATTTCTGTAAATTAAGTAAAGTCAAGGCACCCTAACTTTCTCCGAGGTCCCGGATTCTCTGCGAGAGCCAACGACAAGTAATCGAATAAACGCAGAATGTATGAAAAGATTAAAAACAAATTTAGAAAACAATAGATCTTTATTTTGAATTTGCGTATGAGTGCTCTAGAGACAAAAGCGTACATGAAGCTTGTTTGGAAACAGGATCACAAAGGAATTCGTATAACACAAGCAGTAAAACGAGACTAAGTTTGCTAGCTCTACCACCTATGTCGAGAGAAACCTATGTGGGTACGACTCGCTTAGCAATAGGCGAAAAAGAAGAAAAAGGTTTAAAGGATTTGGGACTGGACCTTAAGAAAGGTTGCCTACGTACCCCTTTCGAGGATCAAGTCGGATGTAGTTCAATTAAAAGAGTGGACCAAGAGGTCGAACTTCCGGAGCAAGTTTGTCTGGTAATCGAGTGCCAGTCATAGAAACCGATCTTGTCGAGACTAAAGCTTAGGGTTTCTAAGTGCAATGAGTTGTAGAGTCTAAAGAAATCAGAATCGTCGAACAAAGATGGAGAAACGTCTGAGTATAACTCTGTTGTTCTAGCTACCTAAGTTCTAAGTTCTTCTAAGCTAACATGATCTCTCTAGGTCTAAATCTTCGGATCTATGCACCTTTAGTTTTAGCTCCCCTTATAAATACATTCTAGGTCGGTTTTTCTTTCAATTTTTGCCAATAACACGAGTTTATCGCACTTTGGGAATATTCCTTTTTCTTCTTGATCCTCATCATTATCGTGGAAAGTTGACATTTATCTTCTGAAAATCATTGCAAGAGCTTAAAGATATGATACCATGTTTGAATTCGATGAGCATGGGATGAGAATGATGGTCATGTTGAGATTTGTGTGTGTTTATTAAAAGAATGAAGATAAAATAGATTTATGAGAGTATGAGGCAGAATAATCGAGATTATGCAAGAATATAAGTGAGAATCAGTAAGAATAGTGTGAGATTGACAGAGTATGAGTGTTCTAGAGTATAGAAGAGAGTGAGGTCGTGGGAGTATGAGAGAATAAGATTTTGAAAATAAGAGAATAGAGAATGGTTAAGAAGGGAGAGAGATTAACTCTCCTCTTGCTTTGATAAATTAGTTACAAGAGTTGTCTTTAAATAGACGAGCAACATCAATGAAATACTAATAAACAAGAAAAATTATACAAATAATAAAAGAGAGAAAGGGGAGCACGCTTTAGAGACAGAGGAGACATCTGTATATAGGGTGTTTCTTTTCTCCAACAGCTCTATTTTAAATACGTGTTCACACCTTCTTCCCATTTGAATTTAAACTTGCCTACTCTCTCTCTCTCTCTCTCTCTCTCTCTCTCTCTCTCTCTCTCTCTCTCTCTCTCTCTCTGTAGCTACTAACAGCCATATTGACTTCTGATCACAATATACACGTGGTTCCTCCTTATCTTCCCTTCGAAGACACTTTAGGTCGACTCAGAATGTTTGTGGAGCAAGACTGTACGGACGACACCAAACATGCTTCTCTTGATGCACACGCCTTGGATCATTAACCAGATTCTTCCTCTTGTCATTCTCTTCTTTATTTCAACAGGTAAAAATCTGGATGTTCTACATGAGTTTATCATGAGGTCCTTGATGAGCTAAACAAACCATAGAAGATGTTTAAATTGGAAGAGATGGTTCGATCGAGTGAAATGAGCAAACCGGAGCTGAAGCCAGAATTGGGCCGAATAAGAGATGGGCTGATCACAATTCAAGGAGGTCACTTATGTCGACCAATTGAGCATAAGGAGGAGATTGATCACGTCCAAATTGGTTTGGATCAAGTCAAAATGGCAAGTTCGACCAATGGGAGAAATCACATGTTTCCTTTTATTGGCCACAACCAAATACAACAAATAATTCCTAGAGAATCCTTGGAATGTTCTTTCATGCCAGAGAAAAAGCATATTTCCTTTTTAAAGCCATTTTGGCAGTTTGCCTATTTACTTAAGTTGTTCCATTCTAGCTTAAAGCCAGACGTGTTGTTACCTTTTCTAAGGGTTGGCTAGGTTTCCTTTTAATTATTCTATGACTTACTATCTAAACCTATGTATCCTACACGTTTTTACTTAACCAATTATCTAATAAAGCTGTATAATATTGAGACATTCTGTCTCTATTTCTTTGTCTCTTTTGAAACTCTATCTTTTGTTCTTCTTTAATAAAGCCGTGTTCATAAGTTAGAGGAACCTTACAGGCATGTTCATTACAACCTAAGCAAACAAGGTTACTCTTGGGGGTTGTCGAAATTCGAACAATACAAAGATTTCCATCACTTTGTGTGAAGATCCTTCTGGGAACACCGTCGATTTCTGTAAATTAAGTAATGTCAAGGCACCCCAACTTTCTCCGAGTTCCCGGATTCTCTGCGAGAGCCAACGACAAGTAATCGAATAAATGCGGAAAGTATGAATAGATGAAAAACAAATTTAGAAAACAATAGATGTTTATTTTGAATTTGCGTATGAGTGCTCTAGAGACAAAAATGTACATGAAGCTTGTTTGGAAACATGATCACAAGGGAATTCATATAACACAAGCAGTAAAACGAGACTAAGTTTGCTAGCTCTACCACCTATGTCGAGAGAAACCTATGTGGCTACAACTCGCTTAGCAATAGACGAAAAAGGTTTGAAGGATTTGGGACTGGACCTTAAGAAAGGCTGCCTACGTACCCCTTTCGAGGATCAAGTCAGATGTAGTTCAATTAAAAGAGTGGACCAAGTGATCGAATTGCCGAAACAAGTTTGTCTGGTAATCGAGTGCTAGTCATAGAAACCGATCTTGTCGAGAATAAAGCTTAGGTTTTCTATGTGCAATGAGTTGTAGAGTCTTAAGAAATCAGAATCGTCGAACAAAGACGGAGAAACGTATGAGTATAACTCTGTTGTTCTAGCTACCTAAGTTCTAAGTTCTTCTAAGCTAACATGATCTCTCTAGGTCTAAATCTTCGGATCTATGCACCTTTAGTTTTAGCTCCCCTTATAAATACCTTCTAGGTCGGTTTCACTTTCAATTTTCGCCAATAACACGAGTTTATCGCATTTTGGGAATATTCCTTTTTCTTCTCGATCCTCATCATTATCGTGGAAAGTTGACATTTATCTTCTGACGGCTACATTTCTTTTAAGCTTTGTTTTAGGATTGAAAGAGAAGAGAAGAAGTCCTTCGTGAGTCTTCTTGGAACTCCTGTGGATTTATCCATGCTTTCTATTCATTCTTGAATTATGTTTTATCTAATCATGTATGAGTAATTACCTTGTTAGATTTAGGTATTTTCTTGGATTATGAAGAACTTGTGATTCATAAAACTGCTCTGGTAATCTTATTATATCATTCACCATGATTTATTTTTATGCTTGTTTCTAGAATATCTAACTAGAATCCTGATCTTAAGATAGTTGTGAGACATGAGAGTGTAATCAACACTTGAACCGAATCATGTTGAGCGAAGTTGTTAATCGCAACGAGTGTTGGTCTAGGACTTAGTGAACAAATTGGGACTTATTTCTTGTCTAAAGTATTTGGATCCGCAACGGTAGTTGGCTTTAGAGGATTTATACATCTGATAATAATCACAATGATGGTTGGATGGCTTACTTGTGAATTTGAGTTATACAGTTGTTCTTAATAAAACTTTTGGCACCAATTGATTGCAGTTTTGAACCACCTGTTTGATAAATCCTTGAATCTAAGATTTTACCTATTTGTTTAGTTTTTGTAGGTTTATTGTTTTCATACTTCTGGCTTAGCTTAGCTTGAAACCATAAGTATATTGTGTGATCTCAGTCTTTGTGGATTCAAACCTTAAGTACTACGATGATATTCTTATTTAGAGACCTTCTTGTGTGATTAATTTGAGCATATTATTTACCTCCAATACCAACGCATTGTTATGTGACTAGTCAAAGTCCCTTATATCTTCTTCCACGAACATCAAAATTTCAGTTGTTGGGGATGACCCACAATTATAGGATCATGAGGTTCACCTGCCAATCATGAACGTCAATCAGCCGAACTGAATCATCATGGAATTTGTTTACTCCCATTATCACGTTGATTCTTTATCGACCTACGGGCGGTCTAACTGTATATGAGCTCTTTTCTTATTGCTATCACTTTGGTGTGTTAGTATTGTTGTGACCCCTCGTAGGGAAACTGTTATTCCGGGGTAGGTCTTCTTCTTTGTAATTAGAAAATAGGTGAATTGGGGAGCCCATGAAATCCTTTGGTCATATACCCATAAGCCTTGTGAAGCTCACAGTATTTCTTTGTGTTATCACTCACATGCTCACTTCTGGTCCAGGTATTTGACCTCGTTTATGTTCGTTCAAATTCCCGGAGTTCCTACATGTGCCTCTTTCGTGATCGTGTTCTTCACTGGTCAAGTGTATTGCTTCATTGCTTCTGTTCTGGTGTTAAACGTTGAGGTTTATTTGTTTCGTATCATGCTTTACATGCTTATATGTGTTTGACAGTGGGATTGACATTGTTGCTTTGTAGTGATTTTGTCTCATATTGAATTTGCGAGTTTGTATATATTGAGTTGTCATCTGAGGACAAATTCTGTTATTTTGTTCTGAATTTAGGTGATTTATTATGAATTTGAGGACAAATTATGTGTTATATGGTCTGAATCTGAGGACAAGTTATCAAAAAGTCCTTATTTAACTATGATATGGTTCCTTATGTTACTAAAGTTTCCTTTAGGTTAGAACAAAGAATGGTGGATAAAGCATGGGTGCATCTTAGAAGGTAATGAATTTAATCGTATATGTTAGGTTTATGTAGGTGTTTAGAGACTTAACTTGTTTATTTGTGTTTTTCTTTTGATTATCAATTAAAGAGATGATCCTGCTTATGGAAGAAGGGCTTCAAAGTTTGTACGGGATGTGGCTGCAGCTTTGGGAGGGATTGATATGATTGTATGTCCTTGGACTGGCTGTCGTAATATAGATCGTCACTCATGAAGTGGTAGTGGACCATCTTGTTACTAGGGGAATGGATGAGTCTTATATAAGATGTGGTCTGATTGGTATCTACATAGAGAACTGAAAGCAGAGTAAGTCAATGGAATGATGAGATCTTTGGGTTATACATAGCTGCTGAGTGTTTTGATGAAGAGTTAGCTAGTATGGGGGACTCTGAGATGACAGAGTTAGACGACAAGAAAGAAGATGAGGTTTTAGCAAAGCTAGCTGATGCTGAAACACCATTGATGGCCGCTGATGACATAGCATTTACGAATTCGCTATGAAGCACCTTTATAGACTATTTTCCGCTATAAAATGTACATATTTGTTGTAGTGAGTGTATCATAGGATTTTGTATTACATTGGTTATTTTATTCAGGTTTTGTTTCCTATACCACTTTAGACTTGAACAATTAATCATTCGTTTAATGTTAATAAAATGTATTATGTATAATGTGTGTTTCTATGATAAGATGTAACATACTTTATGTTTACTATATATACTTGGTGGTTACCCGCCATTTCGGAAGAATATATTACAAAACTTATATATATATATATATATATATATATATATATATATATATATATATATTTACATCATATTTTCTATCTTCGATCTTATGAATTTTAGAAATTATCATTTTTTGATCTTCTTTACTCAATTTGTATTCATGTTTTAAAACACATATAAAACTAATTAATTAACATCTATAGTAATCTGTGAAATACATGTATTTCGGCAAACAAATAAAAAATGAAGTACGTAAAATATAAGAATAGAACAAACAAGTTTTATTATTCATCACTCGTGTTTTTTAGTTATGTCTCGTTTCTTTTTTTTTTACTAGTAAAATAAACATGTTAATTTTATTATAATCAAAGCTATATGAAATATATGAATAGAGTATTAACTCTAGTCTCGTATTAATATAATGTTTCACTTTTTCAATTTTATATTATAATAAATGTTTTATTGATTAATGTTATTTTAAATGACTTACAATGTAGTTTTATAATAATCAAAGCTATTAAAATTATAATAATAGAGTATTAACACTAGTCTCGTATTAATATAATGTTCTGTTTTTCAAATTTATATTACAATAAGCTTTGTCATTTATTAAATTTATTTCCAATGACTTACCTTATAAGTTTTTTTTTTAAATATACCAACATATTACTTATTTCTGAAAAAAGACAACACAACTATACTATCAACATTTTTCATTGAAAAATGACTATTTAAAAAAACAATTGTATATTTGAATGTTTTGCATTCATTGGACACATTTTTTAAAAATATATATAGTGAGTGGTATAAGAAATACTATTACGTTTAAGTTAATTAGTTTTATGCGATCTATGATTATATATCTACTATTAATAGAAATAGGTTTAAAATCGTTTATATAATTATTTTCATAATATAGTATGTATTTACATGTATATTCTTAATTTCTATAATATAATCTATAATATTTATTTTTTTCCAAAAATAAATTATGTTAATTCATCTATATTTAAGAAGTTTAATTGCTGGTTGGGTTATATATATTAGATTATGTAGTTTTAGGATTAGCTTCTTAATTAAAATTTAATTAAGTAAATGAAAATTTAAATGCCAACAACCAATCAAAATTAAGATAACTAATTCTAAAATTCACCTATAATCGACACATAAGCAAAAATTCTTCAAGTGATTTCTCAACTAATATATATATATATATCTATGTATAACTCGATTTTATAAAAAAAATATTTATACTAATTTAATAAAATATTTATTTAATAAATAAATGTTAAATCATTTATCATATATTATTATATGTATATAATTTTTAAAAATATATTGACCATACATACTATGTATAAACGCTTATATGTTCATTTATACATAGTATGGTAGCTGACCGTCTGACTAGCGTATAACATATTTTAAAACACGACTTTTGACTAATGTAGAACCTTTTAATATATGAGCATATGTTATGAACCATATTAATGGATAGCCTACAACCGGACCGAACATAAACATATTGCATAGAGCTTACTAAACCTAGACTAAATAGGTTTAGGGTTTGGCGGCTAGAGGAAACTTTTTCCATATTAGTTTTAGATATTTTCCTTTTCCTACTTGCAATATAATTTGTACTCTTTCCATTTATCTATGTCGGTTTGAACTTCCTTTTTATTCCCTATATAAAGGGACCATATGTTTATGAATAAACACATGAATTCACTCATTATTTTCTCTAAGTTTACAACATGTTATCAGCACAAATTGCTCCCAAATAACCCTAAGCTAAAACATTGATCTAAAAACCTTAATCACCCATAAATCATCCTTGTTCACGGAATCCGACCTCAGCTCACGAAGATCAAGTCCGTACCAGTCCGTGAATCATCTCAATCTTCTCTTGTTCGTGCAATCAATCTCTTGGTGGTCTATTCAACCCCATCGAAGGATTATGGCATTCCTAAAATAAATAAAAACAAGAATCGAATGAACTAATGTCCAAAGACAAACCCTAAAATCTATAACCCTAGATTACAAATTACCTGTTATCTTTATTTGAATGTTTCTTTGAGGTTTGCGACAATACTAGGTTGATAGAATATTTTTCTTGTTAAAACCCTAAAACCCTATTCGATTTTATTTGATTTATTGATCCGTTTTGACCTAACCCTAGTCGATTGCTAAAACCCTAAAACCATAAACTACTTGTTTGATTCTTGTTGATCCGATTTATTTGAGGTTGTGATCCAAAATTGCTAGGTTGATTAGATTGATTGCTTTTGATTTATACTCTAACCCTAAATGTTTGCTAGGTTGATTGGAGAACTAACCCTAATTCTAAACATAACCCTAATCCGCATAGATTAATCCCTAAATCTTAAACCCTAATCTTTGATTGATTATATGGATTAATCTTATTGAATGATTTGTGAGTTAGGATGCTAGATTGATTGATAAAAGAGTTATTTTGAACTTATACCCTAACTTGGTCGAATCATTGGTTGAATGTTTTAAGATGGAATCCAATCACCATGTTTTAGAATTCGACCACCTAAAATAAATTATGATCTTGGCATAATCTAATTGATTTTTTTGATTAAGGTTACTTGAACATATAGATCATGATTGCTAGGATTGTTGCATCACCTCATATAGTCGTGTGGCTTGTTAAGCATTATACCTTCTTGGCCGCATGACTTGTTTGATCGTTTAGAATTGTCTTGTTTGATCTATATGACTTGGATTTTCTTGTTTGGTCATTAAACTCGTTTGATAAGCATCCATATAACCTATTGAACATATAGGCATTGATCTTTAGGATTGTCTTGCATATCTGAATAACTTGTGATAGTTTGTTTGGTCGAGCGACATGATTGCCTTATGGTCGATTGATATATGATTTCAGATGTTGATACTCAACAATCTGGACTATGATGCCCTAAATCTCTCTGGAAATAATTATTTACAGTGGGCATTGGATACAAAGATTATCCTAAAGTCAAAAGGACTTGGTGAATGTATCACAAAAGGAAATAATGCCAATGAGAAATATAGATACAAGACAATACTAATTATTCGCCATCATCTTGCTGAGAGTCTCAAAGATCAGTATTTGACTATTGAGAATCCTCTAGACCTTTGGAACAAGTTAAAAATGAGATATGATCACCAAAGAACGATGTTATTACCAAAGGCTCTATTTGATTGGAAATCTTAGGATCCAGGACTACAAGTCTGTGGACAAGTATAACTCAGCCTTATTTAAGATTGTTTCTTTATGAAACTTTATGGTGAGGTTATAACAGATAATGATATGTTGGAAAAGACATTTTCCACCTTCCACAAAAGTAATGTGTTGCTACAACAACAATACCATGAAGAGGGCTTTAAGACTTATGCAGATCTGATCTCATGTCTATTGCTTGCCGAGCAAAACAATGAGCTGTTGATGAGAAACAGTTAATTGAGACCTCCTGGATCAACCCCATTATCATAAATCAATAAGGCCACAAAGGAAAAAAAAGAAACCAAAGAAAGTAACTATGTCCATAATAGACCACACGGCCATAGCTGTGGTGGATGGAATGGTCATGGTCGAGGCCACTACAATACATATGGTCGAGGTAACAACTCGGACCGTGGCTGAGGGAACCACTATAACCGTGGTCATGGACCCAATTTTGGCCATGGTTGAGGGCGAGGAGGCCGTGGTATATCCTTTAAACCACAACACTCGACCAAATCAGTGTACCATAGATGTGGAATGAGTAATCATTGGGGTTAAGAACTGTAGGACTCCCATGCATTTAATTAACCTCTACCAAGAGAGTATAAAAGGGAAGAATCCTGAAGCCCATTTGGTCCAAGATGACAATGGTGATTTCGAACATGATCAAGATGATCTTATGAATTATGAACATCAGATTGCCTAAAAGAATAGTTGATTTTGACATATTGTTTTTGTGCTTTGTTTTGCTTTATGTTTTCTTTATGATTTCTTTGAACTTATTTTATTTGATTTGTCTGAATTATACTTAATAAGATGAATGATTTTTATTTGATAGAATGAAAGATGATATGAGCATACTGATTGTGGACAGTGGGTCAAGCCACACCATTCTTAAAGACAAAAGATACTTCATAGACTTGACCCTCCAAAATGCCAATATAAGTACTATTGCGGGAATAGCCAGCCTAATAGATATCTTGTTGCCTAATGGCACGCATCTAGAGATATCTGATGCTCTATATTCACCCAACTCTAAGAGAAGCTTATTAAGTTTCAAAGATATAAGATTGAATGGCTTACATATTGAAACAATGGGCGAAGGAAACAAAGAGTTCCTTCAAATAGTTGAACACGCCCAAGGCCATAAGAGAGTGGTCGAGACTATACAACATTCTATACTGGTCTTTACTATGCCAAGACCAGTATGATAGAGGCTAATGCCGCAGTAAACAAAAGGTTTACTGAGGATTTCACTTTATGGCACTACAGGCTTGGCCACCCTGGTTCCAACATGATGCGTAAACTGATAATGAATACAAAAGAGCACATCTTGAAATAAAGAAGAGTTATCCCAAAGAATCTCACATGTGTAGCATGTACACAAGGGGAACTCATTGTTAGGCCATCACCAGTCAAAGTGACTAAGGAAACAATAAATTTTCTAGAAAGAATACAAGGTGACATATGTGGACCCATACACCCACCTTATGTGACATTTCGATATTTCAAGGTCCTTATTGACGCATCAACCTGATGGTCACATGTATGCTTATTGTTCACACAAAATTTGGCATTTGCAAGGTTACTTGCTAAGATAATCACATTAAGAGCTCACTTTCCAGACTTTCCTTTAAAGACCATACGTCTAGATAATGTTGGTGAATTCACATCCCAAGATTTTAATGATTATTGTATGTCCACGGGGGTAAGTGTAGAACATAATGTGGCACATGTCCATAATCAGAACGGGTTGGCCGAATCATTCATTAAAAGAATACAATTGATTGCTCGACCATTACTCATGAGGTCGAAACTCTCAGTATCAGCTTGGGGACATGCACTTTTACATGCAGCAGAGTTAATACACATCAGGCCATTTAGTGAACATAGTTATTCCCCATCCCAATTAATCACGGGTCATGAGCCAGACATATCCCATCTAAAGAAATTTGGATGTGCAGTTTATTTACCAATTCATCCACCATAGAGAACTAAGATGGAACCTCAAAGGAGGATGGGAATATATGTTGGATATGATTTTGCCACCATAATTAAGTACCTTGAGCCGACCACGGTGATCTATTTAAGGCCAGGTACGCAGACTCACATTTTGATGAGTCCAACTATCCAACATTAAGGGGAGATAATAAGCTGGTAAAAGAAATTGAATGGAATCAACCATCATTGTCTTAGAAAGATCCTTGGACTACAGAATACATTTACAAAATCTAGCTAATCAATTACCAGACTCATTTGCTGACCCAAAGAAAGTGACTAAGTCATATATACCAGCTTGTAATTCACCAATAAGAATTGATGTCCAAGAGGGACAAAATCAAGTTGCTACAGAGTCTAAGGCACCTTTGGAACGTGGTAGACCAATAGGTTCCAAAGATAAGAACCCTTGGAAAATAAAGAAAGGTGCAGAAAAGGAATCCAAGGTGATGGTCGAATCAACTGTGGTCGGACCAACCACGGTCAGACCGTCCATGGCTGAACCAACACCAGACATGGTCGATCCGAAAGTGCGAAATAAATAGGTTTGGGACGCCAAACTTCTAGGTAATGAGGGTCCTGATAATAATTAGATCTCAATAAACTATGTGATGTCTGGGAAACAATGGAACATAAAAGATGTCGACATCGATAATTTATTTGCATATAAGGTAGCACTTGAACTTATGGATTTAAATGAGGATCATGAACCCACCTCTATATTAGAGTGCACTCGTAGATCAGATTGACTTATGTGGAAAGAAGCCATAAACGTGGAATTAAACTCTTTCAAGAAGAAAAATGTGTTTGGTCTAATAATAAGGACACCATATGATGTTAAACCAGTTGGATATAAGTGGGTCTTTGTGAGGAAAAGAAACAAACATGTTGAAGTCGTGAGATATAAAGCAAGTCTTGTTGCACAAGGATTCTCACAGAGACCACGAATAGATTAGGAGGAGACATACTCCCCTGTGGTGGATGCTACTACATTTCGATTTCTAATAAGTCTGGCCATATGAGAGAAATTGGATTTACACTTAATGGATGTAGTAAGTGCATACTTATATGGTCCACTGAATAATGAGATATATATATGAGAGTTCCAGAAGGCATTGAGCTCAAAGATAAGAAAAGTTCTCGAGAACAAAATTGCATTAAACTGAACAATCCCTTTATGGTTTGAAACAAAGTGGCCGCATGTGGTACAATAGACTAAGTGAATACTTTGTGAAAGAGGGCTATAATAATGACCCGATCAGTCCATGCATATTCACAAAGAAATTAATAAATAAGGGATTTGTGATCATAACAGCTTATATTGATGATTTGAACATCATAGGAACCTTTGAAGAGATTTCTCAAACAGTTGAATATTCCAAGAAAGAATCTAAGATGAAAGATCTTGGGAAAAAAGTTTTCTTTGGGATTACAACTTGACTACATAAACAATAGAATCCTTGTGCATCAAATGGCATATACAGAAAATGTACTCAAGAGATTTAATATGGACCAGTCTCACCCATTATTATCGCCCATGGTCGTAAGGTCCCTTGGTCCGGACACCGACCCATACAGTCCAAAGAAAGAGGATGAAGAAATCCTTGGTCCCAAAGTGTCATACCTAAGTGCCATAGGAGCCTTAATGTATCTGGCAAGCCACACTCGACCAGATATATGTTTTACAGTAAATCTATTGTCTAGATTTAGCTCATGTCCGACCCAAAGGCATTGGATTGGGATTAAACACTTACTTCGTTACTTGTAAGGAACGAAAGATCTTGGCTTATTTTATACTAACCAAAATACTAACCAACCCAAAGAGGGGTTAATTGGTTTTGCTAATGCAGGTTGTCTTTCTGATCCACATAATTGTCGATCTCAAACATGTTATGTATTTACACATGGTGGTACAGCTATATCTTGGAGATCAATGAAACAAACGATTGCAGCCACATCGTCCAACCATGCCGAAATCTTGGCCATTCATGAGGGTAGCCGAGAATGTATCTGGTTGAGGTCCATGACTCAACATATCCAAGCAGATTGTGGGATGGTCGATGGAAAAGAAGAACCAACCATTATGTATGAAGACAATGCAGCTCGTATAGCTTAGCTCAAAGATGGATACATCAAAGGAGATAGGACGAAACACATCTTGCCAAAGTTCTTCTTCACCCACGAGTTGCAGAAAGCTGGAGAGGTCCAAGTGGTCCAAGTTCGTTCATGTGATATTCAGTCGACCTCTTGATGTGATCATGGACCGGATCACTAAGGAGAACAAGGAGAGTCTAGATGAGCCACATGAAGCCACATTGCACCAGCAGCCTGGTGATGATGCTCTAGCCATTCCTGAAGGTCCCATGACTCGTTCCAGAGTCAAGAAACTTAAGGAGAATGTTGTTGGATTACTCACTTCACATCCACAGCAAGAAGAAAGTCTTGGAAAAGGTTTGATCCGAGATGTCTTGATCACCATTCAAGCCATCTCTACATCAAGCTGAGTTAGTGTCTAGGCAAGACATTTGGTGCGTGCTCTTTTCTTTGCTTTTGGTTTTGTCCCACGAGGTTTTCCGGAGGAAGATTTTTAACGAGACCACAACTTGTCTTACACATCACTTAGGCTCTATCTCTGCCCAAGACTATAGAAGTATTTACATTTTTAGCTTATGTTATTTTAAAACTATAGTTTTCCATTTGTCTTATTTTTGAAACCCTAGAGAGTATGTTCTCTGGTTTCTCTTATTTAAATTGTTATTCTAACCCTATTGTACTCAAGCAACCTTTTATTCAACGAGTTATTTTCTCTCTTGACGGCTCCCTCTCTCTCTAGAAAGTTGTCGAGTTCTGGTGTGTAATATCCAGAGATCTTAAGGGTGTTTACTTGGTGTGTCATATCCGAGCTAATCATCTAGGAGTATCAAGAGTCTTATCATCCCTCTTGTGTCACCAATCGATCCACAAACCTTGAAGAACTTGAGTCTCTGATTCGTTCTTGCAAGGATCTATCCATCCCCATCAACCAAAGAGCATCCTAGGGACGCATCAAGTGGTATCAGAGCAACTTTGGTTTGGGAAGTACTCGTTCTCTCTTGTTTCTTTTTGTTTCATCAGTATTAAACCTTTGTTAAGCAATAGATCTCATCTGATTAGGGCTGCTCGAATTTCATAGAGATTAGACAAGGTTTAAGACTTTTTCCTTTTTGCTTGCGGAAACCCTAGAGAGATAAACCTAGCCGCATAAGTTGTTTGCTCTTTAAATCTCTTTGTTTCATCTGCTAATCAACTTAATCATCTTGAACACGAGTAGATTTAGGTTGTTTAGGCTGCTAGAAAACCTTAGAGAAGTTAGACAAAGTTTAAAGGATTTTTCTTTTTGCTTGGTAGGCGGAAACCCTAGTTCCATTTTTTTAGCCGATTATCCTTTTTGCTTTTTGTCTTGCAAAACAAGCTTTAGTTTGTGTTTACCTTTTTCCTTTTTGCTTGTCTTGTTTACCTAGAATCCTTTTACTGGTTATATTGTTTTCCTTTGTGCAGCAAGCATGGGATCTGAGTCTGAAGAAGAAGATGAACTCGTCAAGAAGAACAAGCTACTCATGGAAGCCATGACTGCTCAACTGAACCAGAATATGGTAGCAACCATGACCGAGATGATGAGGACTAACCTCAAGGATATCCGGAGGGAGTTCAGAGAAGAAGTCAGAAGAGCTACTGGTCAAGGAACCAACCGAGAGGCTAGAAGAGAAGAGAGACCTCATGCAACTCGACAAGAGCATGCTGGTTATGAGGAGACTGACAACGAGTATGAACATATCAGTTCATCCTCAAGACGAAGCCAAAGAAGACCTAGGCGTGGACAAGAAGGAAGGACAAACCAGGGAGATGAGCTTGCTGGTTTGAAGATAAAGATACCCCCATTCCATGGCAAAGCTGATCCGGATGCCTACCTTGAGTGGGAGAAGAAGATTGAGTTAGTCTTTCAGTGTAAGCAGTACACAAACCACAAGAAGATTCAGATTGCTGCCACTGAATTCTATGACTATGCTCTAAGTTGGTGGGATCAGTACATCACAACTCGTAGAAGGAATGGAGAGGAACCAATTGAGACTTGGACAGAGATGAAGTCTATCATGCGCAAGAGGTTTGTTCCAAGTCATTACCACAGAGACTTGCACCACAGGCTCATGAAGCTTACTCAAGGTTCAAAATCAGTGGAAGAGTATTACGAGGAGATGGAGTTGCTCATGCTAAGAGCTAGCATATCAGAAGATAGAGAAGCAACCATGTCAAGGTTCCTATGTGGTCTAAACCGAGAGATACAAGACAATGTTGAGATGCAACATTATGTGGAGCTTGAAGAGATGTTGCACAAGGCTATTCTTGTGGAACAACAGCTCAAGAGGAAGGGACATTCACGAAATCACTATGCCTCTAACCGGTTACACAACACCAAGGAAGAGAAGTCATCCTATCCTAAGGAGTCCAAACCGTTCCAGAAGGACAACAAGTCCTCTCCAAGGGAAGAAATAAAACCAAGCAGTGCTCTTGACAATGGCAAAGGCAAGGTTGAGGCTTCTAGTTCCAGAGCTCGTGATGTCAAGTGCTTCAAGTGCCAAGGACGAGGTCATTATGCCAATTAATGTACCAACAAGAGGGTCATGATCCTACTGGAGAATGGCGAGTATGCCTCAGAAGATGACAACACCGAGTCTGACCAAGAATAAACTGAAGAGGAACATGAAGAAGGA
This sequence comes from Moricandia arvensis, assembly GCA_905132765.1. Lineage (NCBI taxonomy): Eukaryota > Viridiplantae > Streptophyta > Magnoliopsida > Brassicales > Brassicaceae > Moricandia > Moricandia arvensis. The sequence goes on from CAJHQP010007215.1 coordinate 21,871, forward strand.
CCAGTCCAGGGGAAGCTTTTATTAGCTAGAAGGCTTCTAAGCTTGCAAACCAAGACTGAGGATCTAGAGCAACGTGAGAACCTATTCTACACCCGGTGCTTGGTCCAAGGAAAAGTGTGCATCCTCATTGTTGATGGAGGAAGTTGTGTGAATGTTGCTAGTGAGACAATGGTCAAGAAGTTGGGATTGAAGGTTCAGAAGCATCCCAAACCTTACCGGCTACAATGGTTGAATGAAGAAGGCATCATGAAGGTTTCAACTCAAGTGCTCATTCCTTTAGCCATAGGAAGATATGAAGATGAAGTCTTGTGTGATGTGTTGCCTATGGAAGCTGGTCACATACTTCTTTGGAGACCTTGGCAATCTGATCACCGAGTTATCCATGATGGCTTCACCAACAAGCACTCCTTTGAGTTCAAGTGTCGCAAGACTGTTCTGGTTCCCTTGACACCTAAGGAAGTTCAACAAGATCAGATTCAACTCCAAAAGAAGAAGGAGATTGATCTAAAACCGGCTGGAACTAAGCAGCCAAACTTCTATGCAAACATGGGTGATATCAAAAGAACTCTCTACTCTAAACAATCTGCTATCTTACTTGTGTTTAAAGAAGCTCTTTTGAACTTAACAGATTCTACACCGGTGTAGTGAAATGGTTTCTCTTTTGCAGGAGTTCCAAGATGTATTTCCATTGGGTTACCTCCTTTGAGAGGGATTGAGCACCAGATAGACTTTGTTCCAGGATCTACACTTCCAAACGGTCCAGCATACAGAACCAACCCAGTTGAGACCAAGGAGTTGCAAAGACAAGTAGAGGAACTCATGGAGAAGGTCTATATCCGAGGGAGTTTGAGCCCATGTGCTGTACCAGTGCTCCTAGTGCCTAAGAAGGATGGTACATGGCGTATGTGTGTTGATTGTAGGTCAATCAACAACATCACAGTGAAGTATCGCCACCCTATACCTAGACTAGATGATATGCTTGATGAATTGCATGGTTCTTGCATCTTTTCTAAGATAGATTTAAAAACTGGATATCATCAGATTAGGATGAAAGAAGGAGATGAATGGAAGACTGCATTTAAAAATAAACATGGATTATATGGGTGGTTAGTTATGCCATTTGGATTAACCAATGCACCTAGTACATTCATGAGATTAATGAATCATGTTCTTAGATCATTCATAGGCATCTCTGTTGTTGTATACTTTGATGACATCTTAGTATATAGCAAGAACTTAGAAGAGAATCTAGAACATCTTGGGGTTGTCCTGAATGTTTTGAGAAATTAAAAGCTTTATGCCAACATGAAGAAGTGCACTTTTTTCACGGATAACTTGGTTTTCCTAGGCTTTGTTGTGAGTGCAGATGGAGTTAAAGTCGATGAGGAGAAGATCAAAGCCATCAAAGACTGGCCGAGTCCAACCACAGTAGGAGAAGTGAGGAGTTTCCATGGGCTTGCTGGGTTCTATAGGCGATTTGTGAGAGCCTTTAGCACCATTGCAGCTCCCCTAACTAAAGTAATAAAGAAAGATGTTGGATTCAAGTGGGGAGAAGCACAAGAGAAGGCTTTCCAAAGCCTAAAAGAGAAGCTTACTCAATCACCTCTTCTTATGCTTCCTGACTTTACAAAAACTTTTGAAATAGAATGTGATGCCTCAGGAATTGGAATTGGTGCTGTATTGATGCAGGATAGGAAACCGATTGCCTACTTCAGTGAGAAGCTTGGAGGAGCCACTCTCAACTATGCAACCTATGATAAGGAACTTTATGCCTTGGTGAGGGCATTGCAAACATGGCAGCATTACCTATGGCCCAAGGAGTTTGTCATCCACACTGACCATGAGTCCATAAAGTATCTAAAAGGGCAGAGTAAGTTTAGCAAGAGACATGCTAGATGGGTTGAGTCCATAAAGACCTTCCCATACGTGATCAAATATAAACAAGGTAAGGAGAACATAGTTGCTGATGCACTATGTCGGAGGTATGTTCTCTTGGCCACTCTAGATGCTAAGTTACTTGGGTTTGAGCAGATAAAAGATATGTATGATACTGACCTTGATTTCAAGGAAGCTTATGCATCTTGTGAGAAGTTTGCTGCAGGGCATTACTTTAGACAAGAAGGTTTCTTGTTTTATGACAATAGATTGTGTGTGCCTAACTGCTCTTTGAGAGATCTCTTTATCAGGGAATCCCATGGGGGCAGTCTAATGGGACACTTTGGGATTGCCAAGACCTTAAAAGTTTTGCAGGATCACTTCTATTGGCCGCACATGAAGAGAGATGTGGAGAGAATCTGTGGGAGGTGTGCTACTTGCAAGCATGCCAAGTCCCAAGTCCAATCCCAGGGTTTGTATACTCCTTTACCCATTCCACACCATCCTTGGAATGACATTTCCATGGACTTTATTGTTGGATTACCTAGGACTAAACAGGAAAGGATTCAATCTTTGTTGTTGTTGATAGGTTCTCTAAGATGGCACATTTCATAGCATGTCATAAGACTGATGATGCATTGCACGTTGCTAACCTGTTCTTTAAAGAAGTTGTTCGTTTACATGGCATGCCTAGGACTATAGTTTCTGATAGGGAAACTAAGTTTCTTAGCTACTTTTGGAAACTCTTTGGTCTAAGCTAGGCACTAAACTGTTGTTTTCTACTACATGTCATCCACAAACTGATGGGCAAACTGAAGTAGTTAATAGAACTCTAGGAACACTCCTGCGTGCATTCATTAGAAAGAACTTAAGAACTTGGGAAGAGTACTTACCACACTGTGAATTTGCATACAATCATGCTATGCATTCTGCTTCTAAGTATTCACCTTTTGAAATCTGTTATGGGTTCAATACCACCTCTCCTTTGGATCTAATGCCTTTACCTAAGTGTGAAAGGATCAGTTTAGATGGTAAGAAAAAAGCAGAGATGGTTCAACGAATCCATGAGAAGGCTAGACAAAACATTGAGCAGAAAACCAAGCTTTATGAGAAGGAAGCCAACAAGGGAAGGCGTGTGAGGGTCTTTGAAGTCGGTGACCAAGTTTGGGTCCACCTGAGGAAGGACAGGTTCCCCAACGAGAGGAAGTCCAAGCTGATGCCAAGGGTTGATGGACCTTTCGAGATCATCCACAAGATCAATGACAATGCCTACAAGCTTGATCTCCAAGGTAAGTACGATGTATCAAATAGCTTCAATGTCACTGACTTGTCCCCTTTTGTTGTAGATGAACCTGATTTGAGGACAAATCCTTTTCAAGAGGGAGGGGATGATGTGATCATGGACCGGATCACTAAGGAGAACAAGGAGAGTCTAGATGAGCCACATGAAGCCACATTGCACCAGCAGCCTGGTGATGATGCTCTAGCCATTCCTGAAGGTCCCATGACTCGTTCCAGAGTCAAGAAACTTAAGGAGAATGTTGTTGGATTACTCACTTCACATCCACAACAAGAAGAAAGTCTTGGACAAGGTTTGATCCGAGATGTCTTGATCACCATTCAAGCCATCTCTACATCCAGCTGAGTTAATGTGTAGGCAAAACATTTGGTGCGTGCTCTTTTCCTTGCTTTTGGTTTTGTCCCACGAGGTTTTCCGGAGGAAGGTTTTTAACGAGGCCACAACTTGTCTTACACATCACTTAGGCTCTATCTCGGCCCAAGACTATAGAAGTATTTACATTTTTTGCTTATGTTATTTTAAAAACTATAGTTTTCCATTTGTCTTATTTTCGAAACCCTAGAGAGTATGTTCTCTGGTTTCTCTTATTTAAAGGGTTCTTCTAACCCTATTGTACTCAAGCAACCTTTTATTCAACTAGTTATTTTCTCTCCTTACGGCTCCCTCTCTCTCTAGAAAGTTGTCGAGTTCTGGTGTGTAATATCCAGAGATCTTAAGGGTGTTTACTTGGTGTGTCATATCCGAGCTAATCATCTAGGAGTATCAAGAGTCTTATCATCCCTCTTGTGTCACCAATCGATCCACAAACCTTGAAGAACTTGAGTCTCTGATTTGTTCTTGCAAGGATCTATCCATCCCCATCAACCAAAGAGCATCCTAGGGACGCATCACCTCTTCACCAAGTCATTGCCAACCTCTACATTCAAGAAGCTAACACATCAAATTGGACCTTCAGTGAGGTCCAAATCAGGGGGGAGTAATGTGTATTGTAGTGTGTTTCCTTCACCATGGTTTTGTCCCAATTAGGTTTTCCGGGTAAAGGTTTTAATGAGGAAACATTAAGCACATTACAAGCTCTAAACGTTTATGGCATCCAAGGGGGAGTGTTATGAACCATATTGTGGATAGCCCATAACCGGACCGGCCATAAACCAATTGCATAGAGGTTTACTAAACCTAGACCAAATAGGTTTAGGATTTGGCGGCTAGAGGAAACCTTTTCCATATTGGTTTTGGATATTTTCCTTTTCCTAGTTACAATAGGATTTGTACTCTTTCCATTTACCTATGTCGATCTAAACTTCCTTGTAATTCCCTATATAAAAAGACCATACATTTATGAATAAACACACAAATTCCCTCATTCTTTTCTCTAAATTTACAAAAGCATATGTTTTATTCTTTTTTTTTTACGTTAATCCATTCTTATATAGGAAGAAATAACTTCGTGACCGAACTGGTCATATATTGATGCAGAAAACATGTATTGCAGATATACACCTATACAAAAGCGGAAATTATTGATACCAGCACGTACCATTCAGATAGAAGAATGTTGTAAACCTCAATCCTTCCTGATTCATGAGATTTTATTGAGGTGAAATATAACTAACTTGAGAACACCCGGGTGTAAGCCTTGCAACTCTTCCATTCATAGCCAAACTTTATTAGGATTTGAAACACAAGTTTGAATTTTTCTATTATTACAAAGGATTGGAGAGCCACTGAGATTAAAAGCTTGGAAATCAACAATAGATGACATGGAAAAAGTTAACTTTGCAACTCCCACGTAAATTTGAGCTGGAACTTCTAATAGAGGACTTTAGCCGGATAAACTCAGTTGATGTAGAAAAGCGACGACTAACCATGACCGAACGAAGAAAAAAAGCACTCTCCTAAGTAAACCGAGCCGGATGGAACAAGGGCAAGGACAAAGTAGAACCCAAACAATAGAAATAAACCAACCATAAAAATCCCATATGAATCAAGAAGACTCATGCTCTCCCCCTCCCCCCCCCCCCAATAATAGATTTCGATAACACGAATCGAGCACAAGACCTGGGAAACAAAAGATATGAGATTTGATGCCGATTGTAGACATGCCACCCAATAATCTAACAAATCTAGGACGAACAACCTCACAATCCCTAAAACTCAAGATCTCAAGCAAAAATTGTGAATTAAACTTCTATATACCACCACTATTTCAAGGAGAGGCGAGAACAACACCACAAAAGAGAGAGAACATCGTGTTACAAACTCTGACCATACAAGGGAACCAGTACTAATACCTCTTCTGTAGAACGATATATCCACATAAGAAAGAGGACACCGTAAAGAGAGGGAGATGATAAGTTTCTTGGGCTTCCAACTTAAAACCAATTGGCGATAAGTGGATTGGCCCAAGTCTCTTATATATTACTTAAGTCTCTTTTATATTTCTAATATAGGATCTTCTTTCCAACACCCTCCCTCAAGATAATGGTGCGTATAACCATTAATCTCGACATAATCTATCATACCCCCTTCGAAACAATGCTTTAATTCTTTAGCAAATTCTCGAAGGAATTGAGCCATCTTTGGACCATCAATTCGTGGGATGATCAGGCCACTTTCCGGGCCGGATTAATGGGTCAGGGTGTTGGGCCGGATTAATGGGTCAGGGTGTTGGGCCGGCTCTGATACCATTATAAGTTTCTTGGGCTTCCAACTTAAAACCAATTGGCGATAAGTGGATTGGCCCAAGTCCGTTATATATTACTCATGTCCCTTACATATTTCCAATGTGAGATCTTTTCTCCAACACCCTCTCTCGAGATAATGGTGGGTATAACCATTAATCTCGCAGAATCCATCGTACCCCCCCCCCGAGACAATGCTTTAATTCTTTAGCAATCTCGAAGGAATTAAGCCTTCTTTAGGCCATCAATTCGTGGGATGATCGGGCCACTGTCCGGGCCAGATTAATGGGTCAGGGTGTTGGGCCTGCTCTGATACCATGATAAGTTTCTTGGGCTTCCAACTTAAAACCAATTGGCGATAAGTGGATTGGCCCAAGTCTGTTATATATTACTCATGTCCCTTACATATTTCAAATGTGGGATCTTCTCTCCAATAGGAGATAAACAATACAGTGAACGATAGCGAATAAAACAAAATTCCCACAAGTGGAAATAGAAGGTGTATGATGAGAGAGTAAGAAGAGCCTCCCTAGGGTAGTGGTGGAGGGGAGGCAGCGAAGGCTGATGCATATTTTATTCTCTACAAACTTAGTGTTAACCATGACATGAAATAGTTTTGGGCCAAATATTAAACTTTTACGGGCTTACTCATGGAAACTCAAATGCTCTCCAAAGTAAAAACATTTTTTGTGGCAAATTATGTTAGGTTGCTTACCGGCTAAGAATAATCTTATGAAACGGGGAAGAAAGTGAGACACAATGTGCAAGATGTGGAGAATATGGGGAAATGGTTAACCATACTCTCTTTGAATACCCCTCCCCCCCCAGTGATTCAGGTATGGGCTCTCTCAAGGATTCCCACAAATTCATGAAGGTTTCCCATGCAATCGGTATTTGCTAACATGGATTATTTGTTTTGGACAATAGCACCACATGTGGATAATCATCATTTTGCTTCCAACCTAAGGTATACTTGGAAGAGTCGTAATGACAAGATTTTTAGTGGTATTGAAAGACCCTCGAAATACTCCGCAATTGGAAGATACGGAAGCGATTCTTAGGAAGGAGACACAAACACTAACCACTATGGAGGAGGTAACGTAATGTATATTACCTAGATTAGGGAGATGGTTATTTACATATGGGTCTTGGAAGGATAATGATATCTTTTCCGAGAAGGGTGGTATAAAATAGTAGAAGGTTTTGAGGGTTTGATCGGGGAAAGAATATAAGAATAGGCCTCTCACCTCCACATGCAGAATTTAAAGCTCGCATATGGGCGATAGCATGCACGAAAACTTTCAGGCAACTCTGCGTGACTTTTGCGACATATTTTTCATAGTTGGTGAATTGATTTCAGAACCAGAAATGACATGTTCTTGCAACTTTCTGGAAGAGATACAAGAAGCAAAAGAGAGTTTTAGCACGTTTAAAACTACATGTGTACCATGTACTCCAAATAAATGGGCGGAAATCTTGCACATGATGCTCGGAGTCGACCATCCTACTTTTTCCACATTAACACATTGTCCTTAATTTGTTTAGTAGAATCTTGACCGAGTTTGTTTAGGTAGATGACAAAAAAAAAACACAACTTTAGACTTTTATAACCCACTTCAATTTTTATACTCATTGAAACGGTTTGACCAACTTTCTAAAGACACATGACCATGCTGATCAGGCTTCAAATTATTGGTTTAATTATGGTACAACTTTCTATATAAAAAGACAGTGGCCTGAAGTAATGGGCCTGCGAGGTGATGTCCCCTTGAAATGATGGGTTTAACTAATGATCAGTTTAGGCTTCTCGTTCGTCTGGACGTTTTCCTGAGCCTCTTGTGTGCAAATCCAATGATAACAAATGAAATGACGTTATGAATTTACTTGGGTTTGTGAAAATAGAACTCTATAATCGTTATGTGAATGGTAATACTTATAGATTGAGTAATATTCACGTTTTTTACGACTATTTCAACCATGCATGAATGACCATTTTGTCCTTAAATTGACTTTTTTTGTTTTCGTTTTTCCACATATAACATAAATTAGTATTAGTTCGCCCGAAATTAGTAGGTTATCAAAAGAATGTCATCATTTCTTGTTTATTAAAATAATTAAACACTATACATTGACCAAATAAAGCAAAACACATTACTTTCATAGATTTAAATGGAAACTTAACAACATGGTCTGCATATTCAACATTATATATATATATATATATATATATATATATACATGTAATTCTAGATATATGACATCAACAAAAGGGAGATCTGAAATATTTACATTGGAGGATCACCATGGAACAAAACGGTCCATGAGAAGACACACTGTGAGCTCAGACATAGTTTGTATCCTTCTCTCTTATATTTTGAGTAACTCCTCTTTCTTCTTCTCCTTGTTGTTGTTTCGACACAATAGAAGATGTACTCTTCTTACTTTGCATCAATGGGTTTCTATGATTTATCTTCTCACCCATCTTTTTCATCTCTCCAACCCAAACCTCCATAGCTTTTGACATTCTTCTTGTTGATTCTAGTATGAAATTATGAACGAGAGCGACGCTTTGAGCTTTATGTAGATAATGAAAAGAGGGGACTTTTTAGTCTTATTACATAGAAAATCATAGCAAATTTGATGAGTTTTCATATAATTGTACGTTCTTGATCAAGAAGGGAGAAAAAGTGGACATCTTGGTGGTGGTGGGGTTTACACCTTGACAGCATCCAATAATACAAAGTCAAGAAGAGTTGTCTTTTTTGAGATATGGACACCCTTACAATATTGCAAGTCAAGAAGAGATATCTTTTTGCGATATGTACAAAGTATTCATAGGTGTTTCAAAAATAGAAGTACAAATTATTCATCTTGAATTTTCCAAGTTGCTCAAAAAAATAAAAAGACGTTTCACTGACAAAAGAAAAAGCAAAATACACGACACATCTCAAGTGAATGTTTAATAGATATTAACAGTTTTGCTCAGAGATTTCAGCATAGACCTTAGTTCAGTTGTAAGAGCAGAAGAGTGTTGTTTATGACAACAATTAATTTGGTTAACGGTTCGATTCCAGCAGGTCGGATTTTTTAGGTAATTTACTCCTAATGGAAAACTGTATTCTGTCTGTTTGCAGATAATGTTTCTTTCAGGTGTGAGGTGTCACTAATCGGTAATATGTTTCTATTTCTTAAGATGATAATACAAAATGAAAATCGAGCTAATTCGTTGCAACTGGATATGGTCTGGCCCAAACCTAATGTTCTTCTTATCTTATCCAATTATTACTTTTTCTTCGAACCCCACTTGGTCCTAGTTAGTTTGGTGAATGATTGTTATCTGAGTTGGATTCTTATCTATTATCCATTTCTTCGTAGTTCCTTTTGTCTTATAGTTGTTAACATTACACGTTTGTTTCATTGAAAAGTTGTTTGAGACGTTTTGAAACTGCAGTCGCAAAGAAAATATCAGTGTTTGGTTCAAACAATAATTGGGAGTGTTCATACTTTGTTATTTAGAATGTCATGATACTAAATATGCAAACTGTCCCAGTAACCACCGTGCAAGTAAGAGCTCGTATATGTCAATAGTTTGCCTTGAATTAATCACTAACGTTGATATTGATAAGTTTCTTTGGGCTTCCAACTTAAAACCAATTGGCAATAAGTGGATTGGCCCGAGTCCCTTATATATTACTCATGTCCCTTACATATTTCCAATGTGAGATCTTCTCTCCAACACCCTCCCTCGAGATAATGGTGGGTATAACCATTAATCTCGTAGAATCCATCATACCCCCTACGAGACAATGCTTTAATTTTCTAGCAATCTCGAAGGAATTGAGCCATCTTTGGGCCATCAATTCGTGGGATGATCGGGCCACTGTCCGGGCCAGATTAATGGGTCAGGGTGTTGGGCCGGCTCTGATACCATGATAAGTTTCTTGGGCTTCCAACTTAAAACCAATTGGCGATAAGTGGATTGACCCAAGTCCCTTATATATTACTCATGTCCCTTACATATTTCCAATGTGGGATCTTCTCTCCAACACCCTCCCTCGAGATAATGGTGGGTATAAACCATTAATCTCGCATAATCCATCATACCCCCTCCTAGACAATGCTTTAATTTTCTAGCAATCTCGAAGGAATTGAGCCATCTTTGGGCCATCAATTCGTGGGATGATCATGCCACTGTCCGGGGCCGGATTAATGCGGTCAGGGTGTTGAGCATGCTCTGATACCATGATAAGTTTCTTGGGCTTCCCAACCTAAAACCAATTGGCGATAAGTGGATTAGCCCAAGTCTCTTATATATTACTCATGTCCCTTACATATTTCTAATGTGGGATCTTTTCTCCAATAGATATAGAAACCGTGCGAAGTGGTACATACCGTATGGATGCAAGATCCTGAGTTGGATTAGGTTAAATTTAGAGCAAGTTTATATCTAAGAGAAAAAGAAAATAAAATAAATTTAGAGAGCAAGTTTATATCTTTAAAAATGAATAAGTGTAATTCCAAAAAAAATAAAGTTGTACTTATTAAAATGGAAAATGTTCATATCCATGGTTTCTTTGTATTATCTTTGGAGTAGGGTTTGGGGAATGTGAAAATCACTGTAAAATAGCTATAGAATCGATGGTATTCAATGAGACAGTTAAAGTTGATATTATAGAAGAAATGTGAGAATCAATTAAGGTGTTCTTGATCGTCCTAAAGCAGGCGCTGAGGTATCAAGTGAAGGACAAACATAAGCTAGGTAGCTTAGGAGTTTTTCAGTAACATCTGTTTATGGGGTTAACAAATACTGTGTAAAACTGATTAAGCATGTCTTGTAATAAATTGTTTAAGGTGAATTCTAATATAGAAAATGTGTTGGCTAGTTCCCTTGTCTCTTGATTTATCTTCTACATTACTTTATTGTGTTACATCTTGCACTTACAATTGGTTACAAAACAGGTCACCTAAGTCACTGATGGGATCCGAAGGTGAAGATAGACACAATTATTTTTATGCAGAAGGCAATCATGTTGAACATTGTCATTTGAAGGCTCACATGCAGCAGTTGATTCGAGGAATCAATGAAGATGCGTGGACAGCTGTGGAGACTAGGTTGGAGGAGTCTACATAGTCACAACAACTGGGAAGAATCCCAAGCCAAAAGAAGATTTAACATAAGCAAAGAGAAGTACGTCAAGGTATAACACAAAGGCTCTGTCAACGAATTTTTTGTTGTTGAGGTAAGATAAGCTTCAACTGATTCAAGGGAATATGTCAGCTAAAGAGGCGTGGGAGATCCTGCTGAGTTCGTTTGAAGGAGATGAGAATCTCAAGAGGACACACCTGGACCATCTGGGCATTGCAGTTTGAGAATCTCAAGTGAACTAATGATGGTTTTATGGCAATCTTCAGCGCCAAATTAAGTGCTATGGCGAAGACGTACAAGGAGAAGAAGCTGCTACATTGTCTTCCAACAAAGTTTGCTGGTCTTAAAGCGGTCTTGAGATGATTACAAACACAAATCAACTAAGTTTGGCAATTTGGTGGTCCTCTGATGCATAAGATATGGAGATAGACAGTAGTTCAGTCTCAATGTCAAGGGTGTGGCACTTTCAGATGCAAAGTGATGATAGATTTCATAAGATTGAAGAAACCATGGTGTACGTTTGGCCAATAATTTTTGGCAGATTGCTATCGCCTGATAGGAGGAGCACCAGCTGTTGAGCAGCATGTTTGTCAGGGAGGTGATTTCTGAATGGCAGGAGAATGAGAAGATCTCCAACTCTTCGTG
>CAJHQP010007216.1:0-33513 GCA_905132765.1 Moricandia arvensis
AAACAGTCTCTCTGCATCTAAACATTAAAATGCAAACACACTCAAATTACAAATAAATCATATCCTTGCCATACTATATATCTTAAAAGAAGAATAAACCAATGTTCTTGTCTTTGAAACTGATTCTATAATGGCCCCACCACAAACAGTAAATGGCCTGGTCTTGAAAGGATCTTATCTCCTCTCTCTCAGCAGCCGCAGCTATCTGAGAGTTATTGACTTGAGTAATACAAAGTATCTACATGGTTCTGCGCTAATGAAAGTTAGCAATGGTGACAGTGAGGCTATGTTCAGAGCTTGCTGCTGTCTCTCAACAATGGCTTTGCTTTAAGAAGAGAGTTTTCAGTTTTCATGACCTTTTTATAAAATAAGGATGCTCCCATCGGTCTTCAACTCAGCTGGAACCAGAGAGTGTTCAGTGTTGTTGAGGCAGCTTAGAGTGAACTCTTCAAGTAATTCCTCTAGAATCAGTTCACTAGTTTCAGAGCCAATGCAGTCAACGTCAGATCTGATGTCTAACCAGTTTCCAGATTTAGCCAAATCTTTCCTAACTATTTGATCCAACGCCTGAGGGAGTGGCAATGGCAAAAGATGCCAGTAGACCGCTTCTTGAACCTCGTGAATGATACTTTTGACGGTAGAGAACACTCGGGTTCTTGGTGTAACAAACGAAGCCCATGGAGGGCAACAGCAGAGCTCCATGATAACTTCATTGATGCAGTCAAAGAGGAGCTCATGGTCATGACAAAGCTGGTTTGGACAGAATGGTATGTTGCTGATCAGTGCCGGTTCAAGAAGCTGGTCAGAGAATTGCGCCTTCAGATAGAGCTCTTCAAAATCTGAGACAACAGCGTCCAATACAGCTCTTACATACTTAAACACCAGTTCTTTGTCACTTGTGATGGTTTTGACAGAATCCTCTCGGTTTTTCACTGCATAATCTTCTTTATCATCGAAATGGATACACCATGGTTGCACTTGTGCTTCATCTGAGTTGTAAAGATGAGTCAATGTTTGTGAATGATGGAGAAACTAATTAATTACTAGATGATGGGATCGTGATTTTTAAATACCAGAATGAGATCGCATTTTTGGTGGGCTTATATCATCTTCAGTGAAGAGTGGCTCAAGAACTGATATTGGGCTTGACCGTTCCGTAGAATCCTGAATAGCTGATTTGCATTCCTCACCTTTAGCTAAACAGTGAGATGTTGAGGACACAGAGGAAGCCAGTGGTGGTTGTCTCTCTTCATGAGAGGCCTGTAGAAGAAACAAAGCAGCAATATCTTCGATTCAAAGTCTACTAAAAGGAAAAGATAATATTATAGTGCTGAATCAAAATGACTTGCCTCTTTTTCATCATGAGCTTCAGCTTTGGGTAAGTCACTAAGCAAAGTAGGGCTTGCTTCCTGTGGAACTTTATCTATCTCATTGGTAATCATTACATCATCTGCAGAACCTAAAAGATTGGCTGGTTACTAGATTAATTACTCTATTCTAAGAAAAGAGTGAACAAAGAGCCCTGCAATAGGACAGAAATAATAAATATTTTACCTGCAGCAGAGATTTTATCTTCGTTAGCACTTTTATCAGTAGGTTCACTTGCGGTTGGTTGGAGAGAATGGTCAGATTCTTTGCTTATATCATCATTTTTCATTGCATGGTCTGGTAGGCTCACATAAGCTTCTTTCTTGCTGATGTGCACAGCATTTATGAAATCCGCTGAAGCAGACTTCCTGTGTGCAGGTGAGCTCCTTCCCATCTTCTTCCTGGGCTGCTTAGAGGAGACAAGTACTCAGGAAGGGAGAGAATTGTTCCCAGGCTGCTTTTTTGAACCTGTCTGCTCGTTGACTTTGAATCTACATCTCCATTGTTTAACATCTCAGATAGATGTTTCTTGGCCTCTATATAGATGTTAGATACCCTTTGCTTTTTGTCATCATCCTCATAGTGCTTCTTCTGAGATGTTGCCATCCGCTCGAGAAAGAAATGATCTTTAGTTGGCACATTCTTTGGATACCCTTCCCTGAATCCTCCCTCACGTTGCTCCTTTCTGATTGATTGTTTCAGCTTCCTCTTGATCTCAGAAAGAAAGAAATGTGAACTGTTTCTCTCGTTCTGTATTTTGTTTCTCATCAAATGAGAATCAGGTGACAAACAATGGCTAGTTCCTGTGTCAAAGCTTGCTGATCTTGGCTTCAGAATGAAAATACGGTCGCATTCTTTGTCATCAGTCACTTCTTGTGTTGTATCCTTCCTCCTGAACAAGCTAGACCATCTCTTATCAGCAAGAGAAGATTGTTCTGGTGTGCTCAAGCTTTCTTCTCCTTTTTGTGAATTTTGAGGCACAAGTATCTCTGGATCTTGCAGAAGTTTGAGAAACAAATCCTCATCCGATCCCAGTATCTGAAACACTTCCATCAAGTCCTTAGATGTAAGGATTTCACTATTTTCTCTGGGGCGGTTCCCATGTAAAAGCTTCTGACTGATTAAAAACTTGACCAACTCCCTCAGTTTTTCTTTATAGTCTTCGTGTTTGTGGTTCAACATCCCATTCTTTGTACTTATCTCGGAACAGAAACTCTTCAACCATATTATCAATATCAAGACTCCTTTCAGAGCCATGATGCTTCTTAGTTCTGCGATTAACTTTAGGCTCTTCACTCTCAGCTGTGTTTATATGGCTAAAGTTACCACAGCTATTCTTGCGGGTCTTGTTTTTTCTCCTATGGTTTTTCCTTCTTCTCCCTTCGAGTTCAGAGTCTGACAACTGTCCTGCTTCGGCATTCTCTCTCTGCTTCTTGATTTCCTTGTCAACGAGTAACTCTTCTGCTATGAGTTTCTTCACACTTGGCTTTATAATTGTAATCGTCACATTGCGTTCCTCACCAACCTTTAAACAGTTCACGGAGCAACTACTAGATTAATCCACAAGAGTCTATCAGGACCAAAGAAAGATAGTTAAAGGATGTTTACATGGGTTTCTTGAGCATTCTTATCGTGGCATTTCGACTTGTCAAGTTCATTGTTCCTAGGACTTCCAGCAGCTGAAACAATATAACATAGCTGTTAACCAAAAACAAACTCTTGAGCAGGTAATGAAAACCAAAAAATGCAGGTGTAGATACCATGTTTTTGGTCCAAAAGCAGCTTGTGAGACAGTGGTCCATGGCGGAAAGTAAACATATTCATAAACCCCCACATGCAGCCTAACTGATCCCTCCTCTCCTGTCCAGCAGTTGCACGCCGTCGAGTTTTCTTCGTCATGGCTTTCTTATGGTATTCTGTTTTTAATTCTCCTTTCTTAATCTTTTCTGTAACGATGTACACCTTAGGATAATCTGAAGAAGACACAAGAAAACTATTAAGCAGCAACAACAAATAAGACAGGAAACACCAAGCAAAACGGTAACATGTTGAGTTCAGACATAGAAAATAACAACTCTTGTAGAGTATTATATACTTTATAACAATTTCCACAACAAAATATTATCCTTATGAAACACTGCAAATGGAATTCGTGAGGAATAAATTAACATAAGAAGTAAAGGATCCTCTACCACCTCCACAATCCAAATCAAATTCCTTTTACACTCTACTGGTTTGATTAGGCAAAATATTATTGTAACCAAAGGAAAGCTTTGATGATATAGAGAAACTAGTCCCATTACTTATGGAGCAAGATTAGCTGCCTATCCCTTTCAGAGGAAAAGTACCTTAGATTCTTGTGAAGTCCTTGGATTCCAAACTTCTCTCAAGTTGCAAAGCAGAAGTAATTCTCAAACTAGCTCCAAAACGTTTATTTGATGCCAAGATTCAGTCAGGGTTTCTCTTAAAGCATGGCCTGAACCAGCTTTGGTCGCCGCACAAAACGGTAGAAATAAGGAGAAGAAGAACGTGGGATATCTTTCAAGTTAAGGCGAGAGAGAAGACAAGAGATAGGTTAACACTAAAGCATATGATCTCTAGATCAGTTTCTCAAACCTTATAAAAACTTCAGAGAGAGAGAGAGAGAGAGAGAGAGAGAGAGAGAGAGAGGAGGACAAGAGCTGGCGTATCTTGACGCTTTAATCTCCAACTACATTGTTGTTCTGACAACTTTTGGTCAAGAAACCAAAGCTTCCTTAATCAAATCAAAGGGGGAAAAGCTTTGATGATAAATCGGAAAAAATCTAAGGTTGAAGTTTTCCAGAGTTGATCAACAACCCACAACAAAAGAGAAGTATTCAATTTGGGAAAGTTGGTTCAACCAAAAAAAAATGAAAACTTTATTTACTGTTCATACATTCCAATAAAGAGCAAAAGAAATATATTTTGATATATCTTCTCTTGGTGGGCATCTTTTTGACAAACAAAGAAGAAATATTTAAAGTGAGTGTCTTTAATCTAATCGATGAACCGACAAAAGCATGACTAGTTTTCATTTCATGGAGGATTATCTCAATTGTGCAAATGCAAAGCAAAGGTGGAAGCTTTATTCGAATTTTTACAACCCAACAACGTCATGTGTCATTACGCTCCCTCCACAGGAGATCAGAGGAAAAGGAAGCTACACAGTTGGAATAATTAAAAAGAAAAATTCATATGGGCCCATCTGAGAGAGAGAAGCTTTAGATTGAAGAAAGGGTATTTACAGATTTTTTTCCAACAGCCTTCATCATTAGCCTAACCAGTAAATAATTGATCTCTCCTCTTTCTTCTGAAAGCTCTGAATTTAAGAAATGTCAGTGAAGGGAATATTCTGTGGACTAAGAGAGATGTAGGGAGGAAAAAACAGGGCTTGAATTGATAATAGTAAAAAGGATAGGGGTCATACTGTGACAATTACAGAATAGAAGGTTGGAAAAGGAAAGTGGGCGATGTCACTGGTGGTCTCGCCGTGGCTGCTTATGGAAATGGAGAACACGTCATTCTTTTGGGATGATTACTACAAAATCATCTTTCAACTAAAAGGATCCTCATGAAACGACACCAAATATTACATTTTTTCTCGTATTCAAAAAAAATCATCTCTCAACCAACTCTCTCTTTTTAATCTTCACTACGACGTCGTATTAGGCATTCACCTAATATAGTTTTTTTTGGCTAAATTGTAAATGTCATTAACTCGATAATGAAAATTTGATTACAATCGAAATTGAAATCATAGATTGTTCAAGAGCTGAGTTGATCTTATAGGCCGCAAAAAAAAAGAAGTAAAAGAACCTATAGCACTAAGGAAATATTTAAGGATATTGCAACAACAAACTTAGAACTAAAATTTAGCAATAAATATCAACTAAATTCATAATACAAGCACTTCCTAAACCCTTTGCTGATCTCAACCGTTTGAGAAGATATGTTGGCTAAGCGGGAAAGGTTTGCCGAAGACTAACCCGAAGGTCTCTCAAGCTGCAATGACGGAGAGCCTGGCCTACACTCAGGTGCTAGCTAAGGAAAAACTTCGTTAAAACCAAACCCAAAGCCACTCGGAAAGTAGCTTTCTGAATGTGTCTTAATGTCTTCACTTGAAAAAGAGCACATGAAGCGATGGTCAAGCAGGCTTGGTATAACGTTCCCCAATCCGACCACGCGACCCATTTGATAAGCTAACACATCAAGACTGTCGGAAAAGAAACACCTAAGCTAACACATCAAGCGTGGTTGGTTCACCTAATATAGTTACGAAGTTTAACCACCTATTAGGGTTTTCTAATAAAATATAGCAACTTTATCCGGTCAGTTGCCACTTGCCATACTATTTATGCAAGGTTTGCTAATGTAATTGACCATTGTAAGGAAAAATGATCCAACAAAAAATAATTAGCAAATCACAAAATCATATGTTAAATATAAATTTTTAATTGAATATATCTTGACCATGATCAGTAGGTTCCATTGAGTTTCTTTAAAACAACTTAATTCAGTTATGGACCATACTCTTTATGTATGTATCATTGTTATATGTGTGCATACACCTAAACACTCAATTTTCCAATAAGTATACCTGCTCACGCGCACAAACATATGTATAGTATAAATATTGTTGGAGTTCGGTTTCAATCGGCTCTAGACCCTATCCGAGATTTTGAGCCAAAGCGGGAGGGACCAAGTTCAAATATCGTCAAGGACCATGAAGAAAAGAAGGGTCCACGAAGGTTGTAGCCCACCTCAAGCTATATAAGTTGAATACACCGAGGCCGGCAAGTCAAACCAAAAAGCAAGGAAGTCAAATGCATTAAAAATCATCATTCATGACGAAGATCACGCCACTGTTACGATTCGCCAAAGAGACCTATAAAAGAGGAGGGATCCGAATTCTCGCTAGCTAAACTATACTCTCATTATATACAATTTCCATTATTATCAAGTACCCCTTGTATCCAACTCTAAGATTCATCAAGAAAACATTCATTTCCCATAGTTAATCGTAACCTAGTCTTTTAATTTTCAGCTTGCCTATCAATTAAGTTTCTTTATTTCCAAACCCTATTTTTGAGTGAATTTTAGGATTCATCATTTGACGCTAAAAAGAGGGACAGATTCAACTTAAACATCCCTCTAGAAAAACCAACATGAAACCCAGACCACAATGGCTAACGCTATCGGAAGCAACACCGCCCTAAACGGATCTGGTAAGTGAATACATGATACGTACAAAACAATCCGCAACTTGACACTCAAGAAAACCCGTTCTACGGACCTCAAAATTGTCCCTGCAATTTCATATTGCCACTGCCGACGCAGCTCATCGACTTGGAGGCTCTACTAGCAAAAGTCCCTAACAATGTATGTAGCATATATTTTATTTTGCTTCAAAATGTAGGTAATCGGGATACAACATGACATCAGGACCTACAACGCATGGAGAAAGTGGCCCTGAATCAGGCATAGTAGCAAGCTCGTATCAACGAGTTACTAGCCCAATCACCGAGGACCCCGTGAGAGCATCTATCGGTTGGAACACAACCTCTGTGAGACCTAAAGGGTCATGCAGTAACAATGGATCAGTCCTGAGGAAAGATCAATCTTAGAAGGAGAGATCGGGAATATCAGGCGAGATTTAGCACAATATTAGGCCGAGTTAAAGACGGTACGTTCGCAGATTCATTAAACTACAAGCTCATCTCCGGAAGTTGATCGAGTCATTAAAGAGACTCAAATAACATCGTTCATGTTCCATATCACTAGCATTTCAGTCCAGAATATTAAATTGATGATCCCGCTCTACGAAGGAAAAAACAATCCCCGAGCTTATATGACCGCTTTTTGCATCGCGATGGGACAAACTCATTTCAATGATGGAGAATGAGACATGTTACTGCCAGCTTTTCGTAGAAAACTTGGCAGTATCTGTTCTCAATTGATTCTCTCTTTTGGAGGTCAATACCATCAAAAATTTCAACCAACTATCTACTGTATTTATTAAGCATTACTCTATGTTCATACATAAAGTAGCTTCAGAAACCAACCTCTATATCTCAGAAGGAGCAAGCGTCACTTTGTACCTTTATCGAATGATTTAAGACGATACTCTCGAATATTATCGTGAGCGATAGCGTCGAAATATCAGTATTACGAAATGTCTTATGGCATGAATTACGCTTCCGTGAAGATTTCTTGCTTAACAAACTTGATACCCTAGAAGATGCTCTTCACCGAGCATTAAGATACATGGAAATGAAAGAAGAGAAGAAGGCACACGCCGAAAAATACGCGTCGATGTCGAGACCAAAGAAGAGCTTACAAGAACAATGGAGACCGACCAAAAGGACAAGGTCCAAAAACAACATAGATCACTCATTCAAATAAGTGATGACAATTAGTTCGATGATGAAAAAAGAGAAACACAAAACTACTATTGAATAAACCAAACAAAGTGACAAAAAAAAGGTTATTAAATTTTGTTTAATTGTCGAAAAAGGCAACATATGAGTTTTTTTAACCAGATATGTAAGCAACATTCTAGCAGCCTAATCATGATGTTTCGCGCGATTAAAGAATTTTCTAAACTAGTGATTATTGTTTTACAATGATAATCTAGAAGAAATGTGAAGGTTTGATAGAGAAGATCTATAATAACAGTTACGAGATTAATATGGGACTATGTCCAAATTTCAAGATCACAACGAAATCAAAATGATATAATATTTAAAACTGGAGAATTTTAAATAAGTTTCTCCTAATAATCAAGTCAACTTTGTAATACTAAAACCCTTTAACTCCAAAAGAAAATTTTCAATATAAATACTTTTTTATAGTTTTGACCATAATGTAGTGATTTAGTTATGCTTCGAGGAAATCTCTTATGCATATTACTAATATGATATTAGTAAGACAAAAATTGCTACTTGCAAGGATTTAGATGGATAACCGAAAGTGAAAAACTTTATTTGGTTAATGGAGAGAGGCTCCTGATTTTTATGACAAAGTGTTTTGTCTCCTTTTTTTTTAATTACAACATATATATATATATATATATCTTTGTGTAAATCAAAGCAGGCCATGGAAGACCACCAACAAATGAAAACGATAAAGCGCATTCAGGCCGTAAGACAAATAAACGGGCCTTTTAGATAGTATTGGACTCTCCGACAATGGGCCTTGAAATTAAATCCAAAAATAGGAAAAGGTTCCTGGACATGAAGCTAAAATGCAAGTTCTTGAGATCAAAGACAAGTAACGAGTTCTATTTATCATGCATGCTCTTGAATCAAATACAAGTAACGATTCATATATCTGCTTCCAATCTTTTCCGCTATAACTATAAGCTTGCTTGATGATTATTGCTATAGACTGGTCTTTAGTTTCTTTTAAAGTGATTTGACTCGAGGCTTAATAATGCTTATATATATTGGACAGTATATATAAAGAAAAACATGGCAGATACTAGATAAAGGAAAATCGACAAAGTAGATTTTCCCAGTGATCATGTAATGGCATATATTGAAGGAAGCGATACACGCTTATTTTTTCCTCAAACCTGGTCTGGTGATAATGCACCATGAATCCCCACGCACAAAGCTGTTCTCGTATATTTTAATTATCTCTAGTAATGCATTTTTTATTCTATAAAAGTAACCTCAAATCTGCAAATATCATGTCGTCAAGTATTCATGCATGAGAACTATTCCACATATGCCGATGTTGCAAAACTTCATAGGCAGTGAAAAATCATGTTACTACTCTATGTGGATGATATAGCCATTACCGAAAACAATTCTGAGGTTCTGAATAAGCTTCTTGAGCATTTGAATACCCAGTTCTTGATGAAGCACTTAGGACAACTTCATTACTTTCTTTGAAAGAACTTTATAGAATAAAAATTTTGCGGACTGTTCACCTAGCAATAGATTGCGACACTTAAAATTTGTCGATGAATAAAGAAAGTAAAATAATAGCGAAAACTATTTTTCTTCTCTATATCGACACTATATATACATTATTTTATTTAGTTTAAAATGGTAAGAAAAATAAATTTAAATTTCATATTTTATTTTGAGATTTAAAAAAATGTAGTTTTTATTACTAAACCTGATCTATTTCATATTATTATTATTATTTACACGTGACTTGTTTATTTATTAATCGATTGTCTTTTTTTTTATTAAATTATATTTTATGAAATAGATCTCAAAAATGCAGTCTTTCAAACTATCCAGTTTGAATTTTATCAAATATTGATGTACTTAACTTACCACTGCGTATTATTAATGAATGATTCAGAGACGATCGGGACTGAGCTGGAGCAAGAAAAAATCAAGATATGCAACACTAACTGCTGCATTATTGTTCTACATACTCACGCTTTCCAAAATTTTATATATTTTCCAAATTTTCTCAAAGCGTAAGCTATATATTAGGTCTTTTACCATTCCAAATCAGTTTAACACCAAAATTTCGAAATAGTATGTAATCTGGACTACAAATGAAAGAAAAAGAAGCGAAATCACGAGTTGTTAAGCAATTATCACGTGTTAATCTCATCTTTGTTATTTTTCAAAAAAAAAGTCTCATGTTTATTAACATTTTCATCATAATTTGATGAAGGGAGGATGTCATGTCATATAGACATATACGCTTTGGTCGGGACCGTCCCAATAAAACAGAACACATGTTTAGTTTATCTTCTGCCCAAAAATATGTTGGTTGGACGGTACTATGAATTGTGGTTGCGTTTCAAAAACGATTACGTCTCATTAACTTTCCACAATGGTGTCTTTTCACATCACTGTGTAACCAACGGTAAAAATAAATAAAGCAATTAGTGTTGTGGCGATGAAGCATGTGATCACAGAGAAGCATGACTCATCTCTGAGCTGTTCAAAGACTTTACATGTCAACACACAAAAGTTGGAAATTGAATTTAAATTATTATTTATCTACTTCCATGCAACAACCAATATTGTCTTCTGATATAACACCTGATGTCCACAACAATTTATAGATATCGTATATTGAGAAACATTGGAGCCTGATTTCTATTTTTTTTTTTCAAAATGCGATGCTTGTAAATTTCAGTTTTAAAAGCTGAGAAAAATGGCGAAAAAAAAGGAAAAGAAAAGAAAATCTAACATGTATAATAATTTCTGGAAAGGATAGGATAGCATCATAAAATTGTTTTTTAAAGTATTATGGTCTACGAGTATCCAAAGAAACTACTCATAAAGCTGTCAATTGTTTCTCCAACGTTCAACTAGTAGGAGTTAAAAATGTGTTTTTTCTTTAAACTATATTTGTTTTTACCATTTTAATTACTGGTCTTCACTAGGCTCGTCCAAATTTATTGATTTTTACTGTCCAAAAAGTGGACCCATTATCCTTTTGTCTGGCAAGAAGAAGAAGAGAAAAGACAGGTCAGGTTTTTGTAGTTTTTACGAGAGCACGTCGGTATGTTCCAGAGTTCTCTCCAGTCTCCTCCAACGTTAACTTTATTTAATACTTTAGCAAACTATTTATTTATATAAGTATTCAATATTCACCCCAAAAAATCATCATAAATAACCAATAGAACCACACTAGACTAGTTGACAAAAAAAAAGAATAGAGAGATTAATGCATTAACAAAGCAAAGAATCTTTATAAGTATGGTAACTAGTGTATTTCATGTTGTAAACAAGCAGTAAAATAACTCATTTGCTGAAAAGTTATTAGAATGGGTTTATAATTTCTTAAGAAAAAAACAAAAGGGTATACAACGATCAAAATAATTGAGTTGTTTAACTATTGGTTACACTGATTGACAAAAATAAAACTATTGGTTCTACTATTGATTTTCTGTCTTGTCTAATAAAATAAAATATTGAAATAAATGTTTGTAGACGTTAGGGCATTTTTAATATTATTTCCTCTATAAATTCGCTCTCTATCCACCACACAATCTTCTCCACACAAAACAAGAAAGAAAGTAGAAAAAGCTCAAAAAATGGAAGGTAAAGAAGAAGATGTGAGAGTTGGGGCAAACAAGTTCCCTGAGAGGCAGCCGATCGGGACATCAGCTCAGTCCGACAAAGACTACAAAGAACCACCTCCTGCGCCACTGTTCGAGCCCGGAGAGCTGAGCTCATGGTCGTTCTGGAGAGCAGGAATCGCCGAGTTCATAGCTACTTTCCTCTTCCTTTACATAACAGTATTGACAGTAATGGGAGTGAAGAGAGCACCAAACATGTGTGCCTCTGTTGGAATCCAAGGCATCGCTTGGGCTTTTGGTGGCATGATCTTTGCTCTCGTCTACTGTACTGCTGGAATTTCAGGTAAATCTTTCCTCCCTTTCCCGGTTACTTGTAGCCTACGGAATATGTGTTTGTTAGAAAAGTTTTGTTCTTTTTTTGATGTGTCTTTGTGGAATGGTTAACACATGTTCGTGTGTTTAATGTTTCAGGTGGACACATCAACCCTGCGGTTACGTTCGGTCTGTTCTTGGCTAGGAAGTTGTCTCTGACCAGAGCTGTTTTCTACATGATCATGCAATGTCTCGGAGCCATCTGTGGTGCCGGAGTCGTCAAGGGTTTCCAGCCAACGCCGTACCAGACTCTCGGTGGCGGTGCCAACACCGTCGCTCCTGGCTACACCAAGGGATCTGGCCTCGGTGCTGAAATCATCGGAACCTTTGTTCTTGTCTACACGGTCTTCTCCGCCACCGACGCCAAGAGAAGCGCCCGTGACTCGCACGTCCCGGTAAGAAACGACACATTTACCCCGCAGGAGTGTTCGGTTTGTTGTGACTAATAATTGCTCTTTTATTAAAATTGTAGATATTGGCACCACTCCCAATAGGGTTTGCAGTGTTCTTGGTACACCTGGCGACAATTCCGATAACCGGGACCGGAATCAACCCAGCTAGAAGCCTTGGAGCCGCCATTATCTACAATAAGGACCACTCCTGGGATGACCATGTGAGTCTGAGTTACTAAAAGGACCATTTACAAACATTTACTTTTTTCTAGCTTTATATTAAGATTTTTGAAAATTTGAAATATTGTATTTGTGTTGTTGCAGTGGATTTTCTGGGTGGGACCATTCATTGGAGCAGCTCTAGCAGCACTCTATCACCAGATTGTCATCAGGGCCATTCCTTTCAAGAGCAAGAGCTGAAGAAGGATGATGAACTAAAGTTTCAAAGGTCCCTTATTATTTATGTAGCTTTTGTGTTTGCAATGTACTCTATATGGAGACTTTGGGATTTTGTGAATTTCTAAAGAACTTGTCTGTTTAAGTACTGTAGACTGGTTTGCTTTATATTATTTAGTTGTTAATCCTCTCTGTTTTGCAATGTATTCACACTACTACTCTATTCACTATTATTTAGTTGTTAATCCTCTCTGTTTGCATCTCAAAATGATTTCTGTTTTCCTTTTCCAACCACCACTTTTTCTGGAATTTGAAACATAGATCTAACTGTTTAACTAGAGGTTTAGAACATGATTAACCCAAAACTCCACATGGATTTTTTATTTTTTTAATTAAAAATAATGGACCAATCATGGATCGTCACGTGTTAATGGACTTGCGAACAATGCAAGAACCAGTTCTTATTTATGAGATTTAAGAACGGGTTCTTAAAATGTTAATGAGCTCTACCCTCTTCTTAAGAACCCCCTAAGAGCATGATTAACCATGAAATCCTTAGGGGTTCTTATTTTTTTTGATTAAAAACAAAAATTAAAAACGAACCAATTGCAGACTGCCACGTGTCAGTGAGGTCTGCAAACAGTTCAAGCAACTAGGAAAAATCGGTGCTTATTTTGGCATTTTAGGAGTTGGTACTTAAAGTTTTTGTGAAGCCCACTTAGTTTTTTAAATTCTTTTTGTTAAGCACTCTTTTCTAAGCACTTTGGTTAATCATGCTCTAAGAACCCTTTAAGACGTTCCCAATAATAGGGCTTTACCGCTTAGAAGAACATAATTTATGGGAAGTTGGGAACAGTCAATTAAGACATGGCCAAATATAACGGGCCTTATTTCCTTCATTAAGCCCGTTAAGTTACATGCAAAATCAAAAAGGTTGTAGGCTCAATAAGAAAAACTAGTAGCAATGTGTGAGAGAATATGTGGCTAGGCAACCTACTTCTACTTGCAGTGTTTTGAAAACTGATCAGACCGTCTTCTAACCAGTTTTAGGTTGTGTTAAAAATTGAACTGAATTTGAGTTAAACCGAAAATTCCCGTCAAACTCGACAAAACTGTTGATCCGATTCAATACTAAAAACCTAATTCTCTCAAACTGAAATTTAAATTAAAAAAATTGCCAAATTTTCAAAAAATATTTATAAATTTTAAATTTTTTATCTAAATAAGTTTGTTTTCATTACATTTTATATTATTTTGAGATTTTATATATATATATAACTAATTTAAAATTTAAACTTCTTTAAATTGGTTAGACTAGTCTGATTGTTCATCCAACTTCAATGTAGAAATAATGTCTCAAAACATTAAGAATGATTGGTTGGATTTTTTTTCTCCTTTATTTAGTTTTATTTATTTTAAAATCTCTAATTACTAATTATGTTATAGATTTTTTTTTAAAAAAATTAAAGTCTACATCAAGTTTCTATTGTTTTCTGAATTATGATGCTTTAACTTTTTTTTAAAGGCAATTCTATCAAATAGCTATTTTTAAGTTTTTGTCACAAAATTGTCCTCAAGAAAAAATGATCGAAATAGTTTTTTTATTTTAAAATTTTTAATATTGATTTTTTTTAAAAAATTAAATCTCACCTCCAAAATCTTACTACATAACTCTAAGTCTAGAATAGTTAACCTTATGAGTATAAATGTATATTAAATTCTTTAATAAAATTTATTTTGGTCATTTTTTCAATGAAAACTATTTTAGTGACAAAAAAAATTAGAATTATCCTAGAGTAGTTCTCTTATTTTAAATATACAACAAACAAAAAAGCAAAAAGTATACACACTTCTTTTATAGGTTATAGGATCTTTAAAATGAAAAACTATCTATAATCAAATAAATAATATAATTATAATAAAACATCTATAAATATTTAAATTTAATTTTGGATGTTTTTAAATTATTGAAATATATTAAATAATATAAATGTTATTTCCATATCACATTTAAATAAGAGAAAACTTTGATAATTTATAAAGAGTATGAATATAATTATTTTAGCTGATAAAATAATTATTTTAAATATATATCACATAATTCACATATTTTATTTAAAATATATACAACCTATAACTTACGGTTACACCAAATTTAACAAGAGCAAAAGTCTTTGAAAAACAAGTTTACAATTTACAGGAACAACTTTATATCAAGAATCGATTTATTTAGGGCATTTTCATCTCAACTTCATTTTTTTACTTTAAAATGAAGTGAAAGGGAGTATAAATTAACATATACTTCAATTCTACTTCATTTTTTACTCCATAATATAATTTAATTCATAAGTAGAGTAATCTGTTTTTTTGTTCGTTACTCTATTATGAAATAAGAAATGAAATAAAGTTGGAGTATTTTTAAAAGAAAAAGATCAAAATAGACCTAAAATTTTTGTTCCACAATAGCACTGAAAGAGAAAAATAACTAAAATAAATTTTATTAAAGAGTGTAAATATATATTTATAATCTTTGGGTTTGAGTTTTGGAGGTGAGTTTTATAATTAAATAAAAATTTAAAAATATTAAAATTTTCAAAATAAAAAAAATTATTTTAGTCATTTTTTTAATGTTATTTTTATGACAAAAACTTTAAAAATGTTTATTTGGAAGACTTGTCCTATTTTTAATCCATATTTCATTTTACTCCTTTAGAGGAAAAATAAATGGAGATCTATTGTAGGTAAACTTTTAGAGTTAAAATATGGGTGTGCCTCTGAAGTTGAGTGAGGTCATCATCTTCGGCTAACAACAGCTCAGATATTTTCCACCGGAACTTCCAGTAATACCCCTGTGTTCTGCATATCAAATCTCGGGTAAAGGGGGTAGAAGCGTAATTGGGGGAGAGTAACAACGGAAGAAGATGTGCGACGTGTCAGATTATGGACCCATCCCTTTTCGTCTCCACCAAAAGGCTATGGCTGCCACTAGCGATTTTCCCGTTGCAGAAAGCTCTCTTCTTCTTGGTTGACTCTGCGATCCTTTTGTATGGAAGAAGAAGAAGCAGCTTGAAGATTACTCTCATTTACTTTGTTCAAGCAGCATGGCAATCGGTGGCTTGATTTCAAACACCAACTTGGCCTCCTTCATCGCCTCAGGTTTCTCTTCTTTTGAATAGCTTCAAGACTGAACAAGCTTTCACCTTTTTTTAAAAAAATCAAATCTTTGGATTGTGATAGTCAACTGTTGAACTCCCCAAATTTCTTATGTTAGGCTATGGTTTACGGAACCAAATAGGTATTTCCAACAAGGCCATGCTCTATCAGGAGCTTCGTAATAGAAACTCAAATGGTATTGTCCCATCCATCTTTCATATCTTTATTAACCAAATATATAAAATGCTCAATCATTTTTCTTATTTGTAGCTCATCAACCAAGGCAACATATTTTATCTCTGCAAGCCACTTTAAATCATGAACTTGGACACTGGAGAAGAGGTTTTGGATCTTTCCTTGTACCTGGATTTGGGTTTAGGAACAACATAAACACATCTCGTGCTTCCTACAAATCTGAGGAGTCCGAAGGAGTTGTTGACTCACTTCCTTCTGCTGAAGCTATCTTAGTCCAAGGCAATCTACAGAACGCTTCCCCATGGTGGCAGCAGTTTCCTCGACGCTGGGTCATCGTTCTCTTATGCTTTGCTTCCTTTCTTCTTTGCAATATGGACCGTGTATGTCTATACTTTTTTGTACAAGTTTGAACCATATACTCTGGTTTACTAATTGAGATGCTTTGTGGCAGGTGAACATGAGTATTGCCATTCTTCCCATGTCTCAAGAATATAGCTGGAACAGTGCAACTGTTGGCTTGATTCAGTCCTCTTTCTTCTGGGGCTATTTACTTACCCAGGTCTTGTTCAAACACTCTTTGCAGCATGTTATGTTTTATACAACTCCATTTATTCAAATCTTCTCTTGACTATAGATTCTGGGAGGTATCTGGGCAGATAAATTTGGCGGGAAGGTGGTTTTAGGTTTTGGTGTTGTCTGGTGGTCCATTGCCACGGTTTTGACTCCTATTGCTGCCAAACTTGGTCTCCCCTTTTTGCTTGTCGTGCGGGCCTTCATGGGCATTGGCGAGGTTCGCCTCTTGTCTACTTTCTTTTCTCTTCCTATAGTTGGCTCAGACCTATACACTTTTTCTCACTGGTAGGTTCTTTCTACTTTTTCTCCAGGGTGTTGCTATGCCTGCTATGAACAACATGCTTTCTAAATGGATCCCTGTCTCAGAGAGAAGCAGATCGCTTGCACTAGTCTATAGTGGCATGTATCTCGGTTCTGTTACAGGACTGGGATTCTCTCCTATGCTAATCCACAAGTTCGGATGGCCATCAGTTTTCTATTCGTTTGGCTCCCTTGGAAGTATATGGTTCCTGCTATGGCTGAAATATGTATGAACTCTTTTCCATGACATGAGCCAAATTTATGATATCCACAAAACCTCTAAACACTTGTCTTTTTTTTCCCGTTCAGGCATATAGCTCTCCCAAGGATGATCCTGAGCTAAGTGAAGAAGAAAAGAAGGTCATACTCGGAGGTAGCAAACCAAGGGAACCTGTTACAGTCATTCCATGGAAGCTGATTCTGTCTAAGCCCCCTGTATGGGCTCTCATAATTTCCCACTTCTGCCATAATTGGGGAACATTCATACTATTGACATGGATGCCCACATATTACAATCAGGCATGGAGTTCAACTTCACACTACGATTGAATTGCTCTTACAAACAAATAAAATGAAAGGAATTGTTTCTGTTTTTTGTCATTTGATCACATTTTCCAGGTCTTGAAGTTCAACCTCACTGAATCAGGGCTCCTATGCGTCTTACCATGGTTCACCATGGCTGTATTCGCT
The DNA here is from genome assembly GCA_905132765.1 of Moricandia arvensis. Classification (NCBI taxonomy): domain Eukaryota; kingdom Viridiplantae; phylum Streptophyta; class Magnoliopsida; order Brassicales; family Brassicaceae; genus Moricandia; species Moricandia arvensis. The sequence goes on from CAJHQP010007216.1 coordinate 17,461, forward strand.
AACATTGGAGGTTGGATTGCTGATACTCTCGTGAGCAGAGGTCTTTCAATTACATCCGTTCGGAAGGCAAGATATACATTTCTGATCATTACATGTCCTCTTCACAACCTATTCAAGGCTAAACCTGTTATGATGCTTTAGAAAAATAATATATTCAATTATGTGTCTCAAGGCTACTCCAGATGATACTTGTAAGTTCTTTCCGCTGATAAACTCTTCACTGTCGCAGATCATGCAATCAATTGGTTTTCTGGGTCCTGCATTCTTCCTGTCTCAACTGAGCCGTGTCAAAACTCCAGCAATGGCGGTTCTCTGCATGGCATGCAGTCAGGTATATGATTAATAGGATTCAAAAGAGCCATAGTGTTGTGCGTCTTTTGAATGTACACATTAAAGCTATGATGCCATTGTTAGACTTGTACACCTGCTGAAACAAGATTATTCTTTTCTAAGAGTACAACTATGATTGGGCATAACTTAAATGCAATGTCTGACACTTGAGAACCATTCAAAAGTGAAATACAGCTCTGACTTATACTGTCCCCAACAGGGATCTGATGCATTCTCACAGTCGGGTCTCTACTCTAATCATCAAGACATTGGCCCACGCTACGCTGTGAGATAACATCAAGTTTCTCCTTTTTGTCAATAAGCATCTTTAAACGTGAAAATGAAATGTTGTCAGTGACTATGTTGATTTTGGATCCTCTCGCAGGGTGTATCTTGGGACTTTCAAACACAGCAGGAGTCTTGGCTGGTGTCTTTGGCACTGCAGCTACTGGCTACACTCCTCCAACGAGGTATCTATAATATATGATTCACATTCTTCCTATTGCATAGATTCCCCAACTCTAGCATACATGTAACTAGTTGCTGTTCATGATTCGGATATGATGGATATTAGAATGCTTTGTGTGTAGTCTTGACTTGGCATTGATAAGGCAAAGGTGGGGAGTGGGTGAAGGATTTGGATCCTCAGGGTGAATTCTATTGCCTGGACACAAGTTCAAGCCTCTTCTGTCGGAGTCTGGGGATGATTAGGGAGTAACTTTCACTGACTTGATGTTATCGGATTAAATGTCAAACACATGACGCTGTGCATTGTTTTTAAGGGAACGTGGGTGTAAGTGGTTAGTACCTGTGTTCATTGTAATGGGGAGCAGTATTGTTGTCTATCATGAACGGGTGTAGCGATGTTCGAGTATTTCTGGTATTTGAGTGGTACACTGAGGGAGATGATGGGCTACTTGTTTCGGCACACACGGTAAGGAGTAAGGTGCCTTGGAGCTACGCTGGCTCCGCTGATGAATCTTCTCTCATAATACAATAGTAGGCTAGCTTACTGCAAGTGTTGAATTGGTGTGAGGCAAAGCTCATTTTATGGATATGGATATATTTCTAATACTTCTCGACTCTCGTATTTCGATGTGTGTTCCCTCTCTTTTTTGGTGAAGATAAAGAATAGTCTCTACTAGATACATTTATTGTACGGATTATATTGGAAGCTTCATTACTATTTCTAAGCTTTTATAGAGCTTAAAAATTATGAGTGTGGAGAATGGATAAGATAACATCTTTCTCACTCTCTCAAAATCAAGATTAAATGCATCCATCATAAGCAAACGGAACTATCGTCATTCAGATTTCTCAGTAAATTTATTATCTCTCTAATGTGTTGACATGTTTGTTGAACGACCAATACCAGTTCTGACATTTGATAACCAATATATCTAGTTCATAGCACAAAAACCAAATCCACACTTAAATAGAATTCAAATAGAACAAACAGATGACGCGTAAACGACTGTCAAGAAAATGCGAAGCATAACGAATATGATACATAGCGCAAAAATGATTACACAACCACTGACTGAAACATTGTATATATTTTAAAAAAAAAAAAACAAGACTTTACTTAACCATCCATCATCATCTTGACTTACATTCGGACACACAGATACTCTTACTGGTTTGTATCGTCATCATCAACCAAATCACCATTTTAGGCTGCGTTTGGAAGTGGCCCGTATGAATGAATCCGTCGTTGTCCCCCGACAAATGCTTGTTTCAGTCGTGAGATCGGCCCCATCAATCTTCCAGCTTTCGTAACCCCCCACCAAAAAATAAATTGTGTTCAAAACCAATGGACTTTTAAGACATCATTAAGATACAAGAAAGAAAATAAGAAATACCTCGGTTCCAATGGTTGATTCCCAGTATATCAACGCTTGGCAAAATCTGGCCACCTTTCATGTTTGCGCAACGCTGGCCAAGGACACACAACTCCCATCATCACGGCTGGGGCTCAAGAACATACTTTGCGGGACGAAAAATCGGTGCTAGTTTTGATTCTTCGTTTACGCTAGCACTGTCTTGATGTTAATTCTAGAAGACAGAGCGCTCACTTGTTCACTCCACTCAGATAACCCCAGAGGCTCCTCGCAAGGTGGTGCTCCCGCTCACTTGATCGTCTTGTGTATTTTCTTTATTCTATATCATCTTTCTTGATCTAATTCATATTGTCGTACATATTATAGGTGACTAGCATGCTTGAGAGAGATTCACAATAATAGCTTAACATCGGGCTGTTTCGATGAACGGGGTTTTTCGTAGACATCAATGTGCATACACCTACATAGTAACAGATCGTTCTAATAACTGTTCCTATGAGGATATGTTATTGGTATTGCTAGTTCTGGCTTTTCTCGTCGTTTTTGAAAAAGTCAAGTCCTCTGCAAACTCATCATCTATTTGGCTAAATCCAACCCTTTTAGAGACAAATCTCCAGCCATCTTCTTTTCCGGGAGTTCTTGTTCCCAGAGAGAATTCAGAATCCATCTTCTTGCTTGCCTTATGCTTCGTAGATCTCGGGGAGGTTCCATGTTGTTGTGTTGTTCTTCTTCCAGTGGGAGGGAAAACAAAATGACGAGACATGTACAAAGGATGAGAGGTCTCTGCTACGGAAGGAGGAGGAGTACATCAATCATCATCATGTACTACTGGTTTGGGACCAGAGAAGCAGCATAAGCAGAAAGCAGTGAGTGAAAACAAACTTCCCAATGAGTAGTTGTTTGGTCTACGATCTGAACACCTATCTCGTCCGTTAGACTCGATGGGCTAATTTAAGATCCTATCGTTACACTGAACGTCCTATTTTTCTTCCTACCAACAACATATAAATACCAGACGTAGGGGCTGATCAGTATGATATAAACAAAAAAGTCACTTAGGACTCTAAGATGTCGCTACCAATGACTCAGCAATCACATTAAATAATAGGATTGCAAGACACACTACACACCAACATGATTTTATGATAGGATTGATCTTTATTCATATTCATGGTCCAGTTTCAGACAGAGAATGTTTATAAACTAAATAAAGAGACAGAAGATGTATAAGATTCAGATCAAGAGAGATAGATAGATAGAGGGTCTAATTGCAAAAGTCAAGTTATACAATATTGATAATTTAAATCAAAAAGAAACACACTTAATATCCCTTAACGAATCTCGATCGGGATACACCAAGTAAAACAAACCTGCTATACATCTCATTGTTCGATAACCGACGATATAGAAGATGATGAAAACAATAAGTTTACTCACAGATAAAATCCGAAGAAAGATAAGATCAACCTTTAATGGATGAGAAAGATGATTTGCAAACCGCCTCGATTTCTCTGCTAAATATTTATTTCTCTCTTTTCTTTTCAAAGTATATACTTTATAAATAGTAGTAAATGATAAAGGAGGAGAACTGTTCTGCGAAGCAACACGGAACCGGATACTGGGACACCGGTTGCATTTACTCTCCAAGAGCCCAACAGCACCTTTAGAGCAGGATTAACCGAAATTTGTTAACGTGGGGTTCTTTGAACTTTTCTAAGAGACGTATCTTAGCTTTTAACTAAGAAAATTTAAAGAACCGTCTCTTAAATAAGAACCATAAGAGCTGTCTCTTAGCGAAAAAAATGCAAAAAAAAATTAAAAAATTAAAAAGATAAATTTTACGTTTTGGGGTAATCATAACCTTACTATTTCAACCACCCATACTACATTGACAGATTTAATAATTGACTGCTGTGGCCCAAAACATAAAAATTTACTGACTAGCAGTGACTGATTGACTGCTTGCTTTAATAGTAAACTCAGATCATTTTTGATAATTACTAATAAACTTATTATTTTATAATTAAAGTATGTCTTAATAATTTTAAGCTGTGTTAGGATCTATGCCATCATTTTAATAGGTGGTGTCATTATTTTTTAAAAATGATTGTGATAAGGATATCTAAACAATATATTTATCAAATAATGTAAATAGGGATACTTTTGTAAGTTTTACTTTAAAAATATAAACTTACTATTTACGATTGGTTTTCTCGGTCTCTGAAATGCCATGTGGGCTTCAATAATGGCCCAATATACTAATGATTGAATAGTGTTTTTGTTTACACAATCTCACGTGACATATGGATTAAGGCCAACATTTCCTTTGGTTGTTGTTGTTTATCCAATTTTTCGTCCTTTTTTTACTACCTGAATCATAAACTCATAACTACTATAATTTTGGGTTGGTAACGTAAATAAGCTTAAAATGATAACCAAAATACCTTTTTTTTTCTTTTTTGTATCACCTTTTCTTTTTTCTTTTAGTTGTTTAAAAAATTTACAAGCGAAGAAAATAGAAATCAGGAATGATTGGGGTCCTACACAAAGGACATGTCATTTTATCGTCATGGATCCAACGGTCGATACAAGTCTTGTGAAAAACATGAAACGCAGTTCCTTAAACACCGGACCTGGTCGCCACCATCGAACTCATCTTGACATATCCGGCAGCTCTCCGGTGGATTCACCCGTGACATATCCTTGAACTTCGTGGCCGGAAGCATATCGTCCATCGGAATTTTGTTTTATGGTTCCCGGAGATTCAGAGGAATGAACACCCAAAAAACGAGTTATATCAAGAAAAGAATAAACAGCTCTCATAAAATCATTCAGAATAACTCCGACGATTATGATTCCGGTGCCACCGTAAGAAAAGCCCATGTTACCTTTCTTTCTTTTTAAAGAATGGTGGATAAGAAAGAAACATATTGTGGAAGCATAATATAAAGTGGCCTATTTATAATTCTCGGTGTTAGCGTAGATCGCGAGGGGTGGGATTTGTCGAAAAAGAGAATTGAAACTTATGTCAAAGAAATAAAGCTACTGACTGTGACTGAAAACAACCAAGCATAAAAGTATATGATTGGTTGGTGATGACCAGAAAAAGATAAAGTTAAAAGGGAAGTTCACATAGTTGACAAACATGCCTTTGAAGCAAAAGCAAAGTCTACATATAATAATTAAAATAGCGATATCATATAGTCTTTCAAATTTTTGATTTTCTAGTATTTTAGATGATTTAGAAAAAAATCATGGTTTTGTAGAACATTCTGAAATTACAAGATTTGGGCTTATATGTTTTAACTAATAAATTTCATTAAAACATTTTAAAGACACAATAATTCTTTTAAAATCTACTATTTAAAGTATTTTCAATAATAATAAATTCTAAAATATTTTAAAACGATAAGTTTAGTAACATTGGATTTTGAATAATCTTTACGCTTGTGTATTTCTATAACACCATAATTTATCATTTTGATACTATAAAAAATAACTTAAAATGACTCAATTGTTTTGTATTTACTAAAATAACTCATAAGACAAACAAAATATCAAACCAGCTATTTCTTTATTATTCACAAGATTACCAATGATATTTATTAATAGGGAATTGTTTAATATTTTCTCAAAAAACTCGCATTATCGAGAGGGTGGTGTTCTCCAAAAGTGACGAAAGCAAATTAGACTAGTTGATGGAGTGTTCAGAAGATGATGGAGTAAATAGGGGTGTTCGGAAGATGATGGAGTAGAATAATTGTTTTGCCCTTAATTTAGGTTTAGCTGAAAAAAATATCTTGTGAAAGATTAGTTGTACGTCAAACTTATTACCTCTAGGAAGGAAAACAACTCATAACCACTATACCAATGATAGGTCATGTTTTAACCTGATTATTTAACTGCAAGTGCATAGTAAAATACACAATATTAATACGAGATCAAATCCATAAGAACTGATGACCGCACGTAAAGTAACATACAAGTTACTAGCTAAAGCGAATAAAAGAGATTATTTGTTTGGTTTTCAGTTTCTTAATTCAATAAAGCAAGACAAGCGAACCAGAGGTAATTATAACGATTTTGTGAACAATTACAACAAGCGTTGGGAATATGAAATTCTCAAGGATCACTCTTCAGTAATGATCACACAATAAAAATAGAGGAAAACAAGTACATCAATGTCTCAAACTTAAATCACAAATACTAGAATTAACTTACTTCCGTAGCGCTAATACCCTTTGCTAAAAATTCTAAATGCTAGCTTCCACTGTATCTTAATTTTTAAACAAGTTTTAGGTTCAGGTTTGATAATTTCACAAGAGCAGTAACATCAACTTCCGCTGGTTACAAAAACCTTGCTCATCTACTCATATTTCGGAAATTCAAACAACATTTTCGGTGCGATTAAATTCCTAAAATCAGATGCTAGGTGATTAGAGAAGTATCAGTCTTAAGATAACCAATATACAAAGATCCAAAACATAAATCTCTAGTCTAACAGTTTATAGATCAATACATCGAAAAATCTCCTAATGAGAACCCCTTAACCCAACTAAGAGATTACTCACTCATGATGAATGAACAACAACAAAATAATTCCAAAGAAAAGATAATAGGATTGTATTGAAATGAGAAAAGGTTTAGGAGATCTTCTGCAAATTGGTACAATAAAAAGAATCTCTTGCCAAAAGTCTGCAAATGATCCAAACCCTATGACTCTCTCTAACCGTCAAGAACAAGAGCAAATGAAAAAGTACAGAATAATCATGTGTTTTTTGAGTTTTTTAGGTTTTCAAAATGCGTCTCTTCACAAATATGGAAACTTAATCTCCGATGGCAAGGATCGGGCGATCTAGGGTAGACGGATCTGGCACTCCATGACAGGAATTCAACGTTCCTGAAAAGACATAGCAGGTGTTCCATGATAGAGATCTGGCATTCCATGAAAGAAGAAGTTGGCACTCCTTGACAGGGATCTGTCGTTCCAGTAAAGACGGAGGGGGCGCTCCAGGACACAATTACATTATAATTCAACTAATGATCCATTCCCTCCCCCCCCCCCCCCCCCCTTTACCCCCCAAAATTCTCTCCATATACAATCTTTCTCATAAGATACCTTGTAACCTTTAATTTATATTGAAGAACAACAAAAGACACCGAAAATACCACAATACCTTCAAAAATTGATCATTCTTTGTTCTAAAATGAGTTTAAAATGTCAAAAACACAATACATCAACCAACTAACATATTGTAACATTAATGAAAATAAAGCATATATATATTCCTAAATGTACCGATAAATACTTATAAAGCTAGGTCCTCAATTAATTCCTGCATAATCCACGATTAAATGTTTTGGTGGTAGGCTCGGGTCAACCGCACGCAGTATACCTAATGCATTTTCAAACATTGAAGCAAATATACAAATGTTAATGAAATCATATGAATTAAAAGCCTCACTTAATAAATATTTATATATAAAATATATCTATGTATATAATATCATTTTAAATTTAATTATATACGATTTAATAGAAATAAAATGATTTTTTTATTTACAAAAATTACTGTAAATAACAAAATGATTGTTCTAATTTATATGTTGATTTCAATTTAATTATATACATAAACAATTACTCTTTTTAGTTATTTAATTTATTTATTATTTTATTATATATAAATGAATATAAAATATAATAATATATAAAAATAATTTGTTTGCGTAATCATAATGTACATTCCTTAACTTAGTACAATGACTAATAGTAATACACATATCAAAGGAAGGTTACATGATGGTCTCTCGTGGCGAGAGAGAATGATTATTCGGTTAACAATTGACCTCCTGCGTGATAAATGTGCGCCCATGTCTTCTCTTGGTCTTCGTTTGAGACCTTTCTGGCTTCCTACTGGTTTGATCTTCCATTATAGTCTCTTTCTGAGTACTTTGTTCTTTCTCTTTATTATCTATCAACTCCCATCTGATTTGTTCCATCGTCCTCTTTATGTTTGTAATCTTGGTGCTTGCTTGATTTCTGGCACTTTCCTTTCCAATTAATGAAAACCAATTACCAAGAAAAAAAAAAAACGATTTACTGGCGATTTGGGCTGGTAAAACTGGAAGACATCGGTAACAATATAAACAGTTGAACATAAAAGAGAACAGTTCTAGTCTTTTTCTATAGATTGTTTAATAAACATACCAATACATACACAAATATAATAGTACAATACAGTAACACCCTTGTAAAACATTACAAACCTGATAAAAAAATATCAAAGTAGAGAAATACTCAAAGAAAAAAGTTTCGTTAAAATCATCAGCCAACAGGCAAAAGCATCGTCCTCAAGGCTTTATTGCTGCAAATTGATTCCCAGACTTGGGATTAACTTCACGGACGTCCATAGGACAACTTGGTCGCAGCCGAAGTCATCACTAACTTTCTTCCTTTGAGCCACAATGTAAAAGCTCATAAATATACACATAAACGCCATCATTGCGATGAATATACTCAGATTTTCTTCTATTTGGGCAAGACCCTGAGCAGCCATATCTGTTGAAACAAACCCATCAAGACTGCCCATGGAGTTATTCAACTTCATGATCTCAAACACCGTTGAGGATCGCATCAAATCCATGCTCATTCAACATCTAGTCCTTGTTTGATGGTCCAACACTTACAGTAGTAATGGAAGATCCTGAAGGGAAGGTTGTCCACCAGGAAATCGAATGTAGTAGGGGAAGCGAGAACATAACCCGCAGAGTAATGAGATATCGAAATCCCTGGTAAGGCCAAGTTCCCGTTGATGTAAATGTTGAAATAAAGCAAACCGAGTGATCTGCTAGCAAATGTCACAGAAATGCATACGGATGCAAGATATTTGTAACCCGTGCTCACCGGGAAGTCCCAACTAATAAGGTGGCTTCTTTTAGCAAGACGAGCAGTGGTTGTAGACGTTATCAGGACCAACTTCCCCGGCTGGCTCCTCCGGGAGTATACTTATCCTACAGTGAAGTAAGCTTTGTTAGAAGACCCATCACCCGGTTTTGAAGAAGTCATCATCAGGGAGCCAAGTCCTCCACAAGGTGTCATTGAAAGGAGTAACCTTCTACCACCAACGTTGATTCTGTACACCACTTCCATGGCTTGTTTACTCAAACCATTCACTTTCCCAGTTCCATCACCAGATACAGAGGTTGCAACGTCTGCTATCAAATCCTTAGGCGCGGATATAACTTCGATTGCGTTAAACAGAACGCTAATTTGGAATCTTGACTAGGAACAAACGCTGATAACGACTCTCGGACATCGACCCAGATCAGGAACTCCCTAACGCCTCAGACCCCAAATTGCGCTAAAATTCCTAAGCACGAACATGGCCGTTAACGGTGACGTGGAACTCAGCTTCCTTCAGATCGATTTTGGAGGAATTGACTCCGATTGAAATGGAGCGCGCGTACCATATACGGTACCTTCTCGTGGACATTGAACTCGTATTTCCGCCAGCCGGCGCGAGAAACCCTAGCGGTCCGGTAGATCTGAGGGACGTTCGGAGATAGATGTTCTCCTTGAAGAGCGACTGATCCTTCGGATGAGAAGCACTTCACTTTCGACGCGTCGGCGACGAATCGGCGGTTGTCTACGGTGGACGTCAACGTGGGAGCCACAGTTGCGGAGCGTATTCCGTCGGCGGGGGAGAAAGAGAGAGAGACGGAGAATGAAAATGAAGAAGATAGAATGAAAGACAAAGAGAAGACAAAGCGATCTTCGCCATTGCCGATTAAGAAAGAATTGCAGTCGATTTCGCGATCAGATATGATAGCCAAGAAAATGTTTACTATTTCGAAAACTAAAGACGCGTCATTACAGCTCTTTTTTGTTTTGTTTTTCTCCTCTTTTTAAATCAACTAGGGATTAATCCGCGCTATCGCGCAGAACTATTTTGATTTTCAAATGTTAACTCTATACTGTATTCTTATATTTTTATTTACTTATTTTTTTTATATTATATATTTACTTATTTTAATTTTTTACTTTTATATCAAATGTTAATATTATAATAGATGTCTAATATATTTGTTTCTATTTTCTATATTGTAATATTTACTATACCATTTTCAAAATAGATGCATAATGTAGTTTTTTCTAATTCTTATATTTTATATTTATTTATTATTTATTTTCTTCTCTTATATATTTACTTATTTTAATATTATTATAGATATTTAATGTAATATTTATGTTTCTTATATTGTATGTTTATCTATTCTTATATTGTCAATTTACTGATTCTAATTTTCTTGCTTTTATGTTAAATGATAAAATTACGATAGATTTTAATATAACATTTTCCTATTTCTTATTTTGTATATTTACTTATTATTTATTTTTCTTATATTTTATATTTAATTATTTCAATATTATAATGATGTTTAATGTAACATTTCTATTTTTATATTGTATATTTACTGGTTATTTATTTTACTATAAACTTTTAAATAGATGTTTAATTAGTTTTTTTTTCATTTCTCATATTGTATATTTCTCATATTGTATTTTTGCTTACTATTTATTTATTATACATTTATTTTACTATACATTTTTATTTAATACTTATTTTAAATATTACAATAATATTTAATGTAATATTTTTATTTCTTATATTGTAATATTTACTTATTCCAGTATTAAAATAGATGTTTAATGTAATATTTTATTTCCTAGTATCATATATTTACTTATTATTTATTTTATTTTATTATTATATATTTATTTATTACAATATTACGCTAGATATTTAATGTAATATTTGTATTTGTCCTATTGTATATTTACTTATTATTTATTTTTACTATACATTTATTTTACGATATATTTTATATTTATTATATTTATTTAATATTACGGTAGATTTTTGATATATAATCTTTCTAGTTCTTCTCTTGTATATATTATTTATTCTAATATTACAATAAATGTTTAATATAATATTTTTATTTCTTATGTCGTATATTTACCGTTTATATTATGTTAATAGTATTTAGTTTATTACAATATTACGATAAATATTTAATGTAATATTTATATTATCCTTTGTATATTTACTATTATTTATTACTATCTATTTTTCAAATCAATGTGTAATTTATATTTACATTTATTATATTATATATTTACTTATTGTTTATTTTTTATTAACTGTAATATTTACTCATTCTAATATTTATTATTGCTGTCTATTTGTATTTATTTGTATAGTATAATTATTATTTAATTTTTATCGTATGTATCATGTTTTAATGATAAGATTATATATAGTTTTTGTTAAATCCTCGTTTTAAATTGTGTATATTACTTTTGATTTGATTTTAATGTATCGATATATTCATATATGATCTTCGTTTTTATTTTTCTCTATATAACAAAATGAAATATTACTATAAATGTTTACAGTTGCGATAAATATTTTCTACTTTCTGCAATATAGTGCTAAATATCAAAAGATAAGTATATTACTGAAATAATATGTGGGCTTCTTATTAGGTGTCAAAGTGATGAATCAACATGTTTGAAACTTTAACACTGTAGAGCTTGTCTTATACGTAAAAGTAAATTTTCATTCTCTCTAGTGTATATGTTACTTTCACACATTGATATCTTAACTATCTGTGACTGTTTTATATATTTAAGATATGCTATTTCAGAATTATATAGTGTACTTAAATGATAGAATATTTCTCACATCTAGTGAATCGTTTAATGTAACCAATATTTCTGATTTCTCAGATATATTTACTTAATTCTTTAATTTTGAATTCTATTTATATTTACTATTATCTATTTTTTGTTTAATGTTAATATTCTATTTCGTAGTAAGTACATTATACATTAAAAGGGAATCTATAACCCAGATATTATTAAAATAGCGATGTCTGAATGTAATCTTTATATTTCTGGGCTGTAGTACTTATATGAGAATGGAGTACTATACGATTTGTAATTATATATATTCTATATGATATATTCGTTCGTAAACGATACATATTACTATCACTGCCCTTAATATAATATTCTACTGCTGAGATATATTTACTGTAAATGATAATATACATATAAATATTTAATATAATATTTATATTTATCTGCATATAGTGTATATATACTCAACTGTTAATGTAATATTTCTATTTCCGAATATATTATTCTTTTATTTACTTATGATTGATTCCATATTATATAAGATGTGCTTTAATGTAATATTATCTATTTCCTGAATATATTTACTTAATGATAATATCCTTATATATGTTTAATGTAATATTTCTATTATAATTGAGCTATATTTAATTATTATTATAGTTTTTCTCTATATTGTATCTAACTTATTTATTTATATCTTTTCATATAATCAATGATAATATTACTATAAATGTTAATGTAATATTATCTAATTTCTGAATATATTTACTTAATAGATAAGTATTACTATATAATGTTAATGTAATATTATATATTATCTAATATATATTTACTATAATGATAATATATTACTATAGATGTTAATATAATACCCTTTCTTTCAATATATATACTCTAAGAACTGATTAATGATTTCACTATAGATGGGTTTTATGTATACTGTGCTATTTATATTAGCTTATTCTTATTATTATTTTTATTTACATTATAGTATTTTTGTTTAATATGTATATTTCTTTTCTAAATATATTTACTTAAATGATAATATTACTATAGATGTTTAATGTATATTTCTATTCTCTGAATATATTACTTATATGATAATATTACTATAGATTTTAATGTAATATTTTTATTTCTAAATATATTTTATAAATATGCTAATATTATTATATATTGTTTAATGTCATATATTATATTTCTGATATACTAGCTTAAATGATAATGATTACTGATAAGATATTAATGTAATATTATATTCTGATATACTGTTATGCTTAAATGATAATATTACTATATAGTGTTAAGGTAATATTTCTATTTCGTAGAATATATATCTACTTATTCTTTATGAGATGTACTATTTCTCTCTAGTATTATGTTACTTAAATGATAATATTACTATAGATGTTTATGTAATATTTTTATTCTGAATATATTTACTGTATATGATAATAATTACGTATCAGATTTGTTAATGTCAAATATTGTCTATTCCGATATATTATTGTATAATAGTGATAATATGTCTATAACTGTTTAATGTAATCATTTTATCTTCTGAATATATTTACTTAAATGATAATATACTATAAATATCTTTTAACTGTGATATTTATGTCTCTGAATATATTATGTTTAAATGATAATATTACTCACTATAAATGTTTATATGTAATATTCTGATTTCTGATTATTTACTTAAATGATAATATTACTAATAAATTTTTAATTGTACATACTTTATTTCCTTAATATATTTTATTTAAATGATATATTACTATAATAAATGTTTATGTATATTCTATTTCTAAATATTTACTTTTATTTATTTAAAATGATATATTAATTATAAATATTTAATGTAGATATTTCTATTTCTGAATATATATGTACTTAAATAATAATATTAACTAATTATGTTTAATTGTAATGATTTTTATTTCTAAATATATTTAATTTTAATTTTTTTTATTTATTTTATTTTTACTTCATTTTTATTTTTAATTGACTACTGTCATTTTTCCTTTTTCTGAATAAGGAGTTACGTTTGATTGGACGCTTTCTTGGAGCCCTTCAAACCTCCTTTTATTAGTATCAGAAATATATTTATTGTATTCTTTATTATTTATTTTTTAACTTAATTATTTATTTTTTTAATTGACATTTCGTGTCATTTTCTCGAATACAGTAAATAACGTTGATGGTGGACGCTTTCTGGAGCCTCAAAAACCTCCTCTTTTATTAGTATAAAATTTAATTACAGTAATGGCAAGCGCTCCATATATTCAGCATTTCTAAAGGCCTAAACCTATAATACGCCTGGGCTTTTTGATGCCTCTGCTTTATAATTGTTACTATGAGATTCTGAGGGTTTATTTTGTGTTTTAAATTAAATTTTAGAGAATTAATTTTTATTTCTAGCTACTTTTTTGGTATGATATTTTGTGTTTAATAATTAATTTAATTTATTTTAATTTTTGATAATATATGAAATATGTCAAGAACAATTATATAAGTTAAGGATCTCCATAAAATTATGGAATTAAAGTGATGGTTTTATTTTGTAAAAGTTAGAAACATAGTTTATTTTTTAAATAGATTAATGTTAGACAATAATTGTTGGACACACATATATTAAGTAGGTCACTGATCCATGTTTTATAGAATGAAACTAGATTCTCAGACCGCCCTTTCAAAGGCGGGTATATATTTTTGTTTAATTTTTTTTTAAAATAAAATTTTTGAAAAGGGCGGGTATATATTTTGTTTTAATTTTTTTCTAAAAATAAAAATTTTAATATTTGTATTTTTTATAATTATATTTATGTGTTTAATACATTAATTTACAATAATATAAAGTCTTAATGTTATTATATAATATATGTGTTAATAAAAGTTAGACCAATCATTTATCAATAGGTCATGATTAATTTTAATAGAATAGATTACTTATAACTAGTTTTCGTTTAAAATGATTATGCTTTTATTATTTATTTCTATTTTATAAAACTAATATAAATAATAAAGAATATTGATAAAATATAATATCTAAATTTAAAATTAATATTATTGGAATCTTATTATCGGTGTTACTCACACATAAATTCTAAAATGATCAATTCAAAATGATGTTTAGAAGAATTAAAATATTAGTTATATTAAGGATAAGCAATGCTAGTTCACGCACACAATAATTATATTTTAAAGGCATTCTCGCAAAAAAAAAAAAGTTATTTTGTCTGATTCATCATCCGAAGTGGGATAATGTCTAATATTGGGTCTTGCGGGCCAGATAAAGTGAAACGAAGGTCTGTAGGGTTCATCAACGAAGATGGAAGGTTATGGGTGAATAGAAAGTGAGAGCTGTTGTTATGTTATTGGGCTTCATCATGAAGTCCAGTGTATCCGTAATCATAATAGAGGATCCATACAGTTTGAAGGAGAAGAAGATGGAACTGAAGGAACGTTACAGAGGCAAGCAGAAGAAATAGATTGAGATAACTTCAGGTTTAAATAAACGGCGTACTTTGAAATCGTGGACGCGGGCAACGAGTAAATACCAGAAGTACCTCTAATATCGAGGGCGATTTTGTGGAATTGGGGTTAATTGTTGGGTCATGCTTCAAAACATAGAGTAAGTGGCTAGTAATAAATCGTGCCGTCAAAGCTTTATTGCATTAATTATTATTGTTTTTATTTTACAGCAACCATTATATTTTTGCTCAGATCACATCGGAGTAAGACCCTAGAAGAGAAATGCATAGAAAGACGGTGATATCCATCCTACCAGAGCTTAAAGTTCCCTTGTAAGTCTTTGTTATTTTTAGTAGTGAAATTTAACGATGTTTTCGAAATTTTGAATTCCAATTCCTGTTCCGACGAGTTAGTTTTGATATTATAATAATTCCTGTTTGAAAGATGAGTTGAAGAAGCAAAGCCGTGTTCGTTGCCAAATTACAAAAACAGACTAGTACTCAGTTGTCGGCATTGTAAGGTTAGAACAACGAACCTGCGGCAAATACTGTGTCCGTCCAAACTGCCGGTGTTGTCTTGCCCGTGATTCTGGCAATGTTACAGGTTCCCTATCAACTCTCTCAACAATTTTTGTATCCCTTTCGATCATTGAACTCTGATTGTGTGTTGTTCTTTAGTGACGATGCCAGCACAGAAAGA
>CAJHQP010007217.1:0-33502 GCA_905132765.1 Moricandia arvensis
CCATCACACCATCTTTTTTTTGTCGACTAAAATTTCATTAAATCATATCGAAATTAGAACGTTGATCATACAGAACTATAGCACATAAATTATTACACAAGCAGATATGTGAGCCATATGCTGAAAACAGTATAAAAACAATGTTCACGATGCGTTTTGGTCAAAAACGCCTTACTCGCAGTATTTTTGATACCATTCTGCTCCAATACGATTCTTTGCCTTCCTTTATCTTTATCTAGAGGCTGTTTCTGAATCCTATCGGTAAAACCCATTACGTCTAGTATTAGTTCTGAAAATACGACAACCTGATACCAATTAGTCCGTATCAGAGTCTTTCTTAAAAACATAGTTCTTCGTTCAATTCCAATATAATCCTTTAGCACAATCTTTTCTCCAAAATCAGCATTACCAAATCGCTTTCCAAGCATTCTCAAAAACACAAGACCAGCGTCTTTCATCCATCCATTGAAAAGCAGTAGACGTATGACTCCGAGACAAAGTATAATCATGACCCTCCATTTCAAATCACGAGATGAGACCATAACCAAATGGTGATATAAATCAATACCAATCATAGTTGACTGGAAGCATTTATTATGGTTGCCTTCATTGTATCCCTGGCCATGGTGCCTTTCCACTCCAAGTTATTGTTCCAAAAAGTTGGACTTTCCTGATCAAATTTTCGGGAAAGAGAAAACCGATGTGCTTCAAAGCCAACGGAAATACACTGACAAAGGAGAACTTGGTGAAAACATTCTCAAACGTCAGAAGAAAACACTCCCATAAGGAGAGACAGACAATGCCAAATATCGGAAATAGATGTCGGAAACGTAACCGTTTAGTTTTGATAACCGAAAAGTCACCAACCGAGACTACATAAACAATGTGCTTCAAAGACTGTGTAATGATATCTTTTGACTTCGGATCTGCAACGGATTCGAGATAAGAAGAAGAATTTATCAACAGATATTGATTTAAGTGAAATATCTCTCGCTGCATCCATCAAAGAACAAAAGGAGAAACAAACGATTGTGTTGTAATTGGTCCAACACAATTATTGTATAACAGAAATTAATAAAAGGAAAACAGAGCCACCGGCAAACGCCGGAAGCCCCAATCTGATAACGAAAAGTTTGTTTAGTCGCCTTTGAGATCGCAAGAGAGATGAAAAGCGGTTTACTCAATCACACCATCTAAACAGCTCTTATGAACCAATTTGAAGTGAGGATCTCCCTTGATCCTTTTTCTTTCATTTTCTTGTTACTCTTTTCTCCAGATTTATGTGATTGTATACCAATGTCTCCATCTAGGAAATCCTTGAGATTACTCTTATCACCTAAGTCTTTATGAGAAACAACTACAATGCAGAGTTTTATCAGACACATCAACAAAGGAAGATAGATGAATACCTTTGCTTTGTGGCATAGCTTTTTAGTAGAAATTCTCATCAATGTTTGCAAATGATAATCTGTTCTTTTGTATGTCAACTACTGCTCCTACAGCAGGTAGAAGATCTTCCTAAAATCAGAGGAATACATGAAAATTTTTCCATCTCCAACACTCGAAAGTCAGTAGGAACAATGCAATCCCAACTCCCACATCTGATTTTGACAACACCATGTGAAGATTTAGTGGAGAAGTACGCGAAGGTCAGTTGAATCTTTGGAGTTTCTGCAGAAACTTCTAGTTTCTCAGCAATGTCCTTAGACAAGAGACTAACTGTAGGCCATGTATTGTCGAGAGCATCTAGAAATTCAACTCATGATATGGTGCAGGTAACCACAAAATTCCTAGGATCTTCTAGCTTTGTCAGTTTCTTAATCTCTGTATATGCACCTCTAGCCTCATCGAACATTGCTTTGATCTCGTCCATGCTATCTCTGGTGTTCTTGAAGAACTGAGGCAAACATAATACTTCCCAAGCTTCCTAAAAAGAGACACCGTTAAGAATTCTCTTCACTCTCTTGTGGAAACCAACCAGTTCTTTTGCACTTATGGGATCCTTCAGGTGCTTGGTACTAAATGGTACTAGACCTTGGGATTGTAAACCCTATCCTAAAACTTTCTTGCCATGATCGAAAGACATGGATTGCGTTAAGCCAGTGTCGCCAACACTAGATGAATTTCAGTCGACACCAATCTTTGGTTTCGACACCTTCGTGTCAAGATGGGTCAATTGTTCTTCATCTTAAAAATTCTCCGTGGTTTTTTTTTTTGATGGGTGTCGATCGACACTAGGTTGGTGTCAATACAAACCAACACTAGATTTGTGTAGATCGACACTGACATGTACTGTCAACTCTTCCGTGTTGATTGGGCAATTTTTTTGTCAATTTTGGTCTGAAAAAACTCGGAGTTTCGTGATTTTCAGAGGGTATCGACCGACACCAGTAGTGGGTGTCGATTGACATTGAGCTCGTGACTCCAAAGCAACATTCGTTCAGTTTGTTTGGCTCTCCATATCCGTGCTATTCATGACCCACTTCCATAATGGCAATGAAAAAGTTCCCTGGCTTGTTTCTAACCTTCCATGAAGCATTCCTTCTTTTATTTTCATAGCATCATCAACCTTTGCAACCTGAGTATCTAGCTTCTTGACATGAATGTTCGATTTTCGAACTTCCCATTAAGATAAGTGTACATGGGATCCATTTTTTTGTTGAAGTCCAGAGTATTTCTTTGTTGTGTTTCCAGGATCTTTTCCAGAACCTTCCATCACACTCTCTTAAGTTTCTGCAGGAGGTGTCTGATAAGTAGAAGAATTATAGTTCCTTTTGTAGCTGATAATGTGATGTAGATTTTAATATGCACTCTCAATTTAAGCCTAAGCTACTTTTACTCTAAAAAATAAGAGGTTCAATTTTAGTACTTAGCGATCGAATCCACATGGAGCGTTGGCACACAATAGACTATAGATGTTTAGATTAATCAAGGCAAACAATTTATTAAAGAAGTAATAGTAGACAAGTAAGCAGGTGACTGGTTTAATAACAATAAGATGAAATAGCTAGGTCTAGTGATTTATCAATTAATTGATTCAAAACACAAATCAAGGATGCTAAGGGTTTTATAAATAAATTCTAGAACTCGAATTCAATAAGCAAGTAATCCAGCTCTCACATGAAATTACTAATCAGATGCCTAAGTTCTATGTTCCAGCTCTCGCATGCAAACAAGGATTGAGCGTCGATCGATACCAATGCTTGGGTATCAATCGATGCTACCTCAAACAAGCATTAATACACACATCGATGATGTTCAACTAGATCATAGACCAACTATCATATGCGCCTAGATATCTAATCCACACAAGCTCAACTTACGTTAATTATTGCACTCTCGTTCCTTTCAATTGTCCTATGATTCTAGGTTCAAGCACTCAGTCACACTCTCGTGTTATTCCACTACACTAGATCCTAGTATTACAAGTGATAGGGCCTGATATTTACCACTATTGTGCCATGATATCAGTCCTATTTAGAGTCTATGATATGTGTTTGGAGTAAGTTTTAGAGTATTTTCAGGTTCAGGTACGTTCTGGAGAACTTTGGTGGTTCTGGAGCTTATAGAGATGCATAACTGCGCATATGCGTCAGATGTTTAGATATGGATGGAGACCTTTCCACGGTGCGATTGAGCAGTTTATATCAGATATTTAGCTATCGATCGGCATAGCTTTAGATCTAACCGTCCAATCTCACCGTGGTAAGGTCTCCATCCATAGCTAAACATCTGACGCGTATTCGCAGTTCTGCATCTCTAAAAGCTCCAGAATCACCAAAGTTCTCCATAACGTACCTGAACCTGAAAATACTCTAAAACATACTCCAGACACATATAATAGACTTTAAATAGATCTGATATCATGGCAAAATAGTGGTAAATATCAGGCCCTATCCACTCCTTCAAACTTAACCTTTTGCTTGTCCTCAAGCAAACAAGGCAGCCTGTGAAAGAGGTTTGAAAAGAGAGGATTCACATATTTCTAAGTATAACTGTCACCCTACTTTGTTGCAACCACATACTATCAAGTAAATCACAAAGAATTTTTTTATACCATATCCTAGTATAGCAACCAAATCCCTTCTACCAACAACTTAGGAAATACTAGTCTGACTCACCCCTCTACTTATTTCATTTATTTGCATAAAATAAAAATGCAGGCTTTACCCTGGGAGTATCGATCAAAGGACACATGGACTCTTACCCCTGCAAGTATCTGAGTACATAAGTAGTCTTCTCTGACCCCTTTCCTCTCTATCTTCTCACTTCTCTCAGCCAATGTCTCCCTTCTTTTGAGGGTATCATTTTATTTTTTTAATTGACTGAGATATTTGGACATGTCTTCATGAATCAAGCCGCAATGGTTTTTGTCACCAGATCCTGTTCACTTCTTTTTGACCCTTATCTCTTTCTAGAATCATATGAATCAAGCTTTAATGGTTGTAGCCTAAGACTAGGATATATAAGAAATAGTTGTCTTCTAAGTTAGACAAGAGTTTTAGAATTGAGAGTTGGAACACATTGCTACATCTATTGGAGAGAAAGATCTGATCATTATTACAAAGAAGATCTTGAACTCCTTATCTTTTTACTCAGCTTATTCTATGCAATATATTCAGAATTTATTCATGTTCTTTATTGCTATGTCTGAGTAGTTCACTGTTAGATTTAGTGTTATTCTTTGGTAATAATGTATTTCTGATTTTGTAGAATTGTTAGGGTAATCCTCTTGGTTCTTTGTTTAAGTTATTTTTAATGTTAAGTTGAACTTGATCACCTCAACCTTAGAAATTAGGGTTCTATAGCGCAAGCGAGAGTTCGGTTATAACCTCGAATCTATCTTAAACAGTCTAAATAACCAATAACAAACGAGAGTTGAATTGGAAGTTTAGAGAACCCATCAAACTGCAAAACCAGTATTGTTTAGAATGAGCAGTGATCGACACCACCTAGTGGGCATCGATCGATACTCAGTTGAGATGCACAAGAGTGATCTCCTAAACCCTAAGGTTTGAGTTCAGAACAATGTTTAATAAAACCCTAGCTATCTATAAATTTGTAGTATCTAATAATACCTAAGAATTTCTCCAAAGTCTAATCTCTTAATTTAATCCTCACAAACAAATCTTGAAATCGCTTTTATTGTTATTGTTATAAATCATTTAGATTTAATTAGAAAACAATAAGTCTATTGTGAAATCCTAGAGTCTCTGTGGATTCGATCCCTAGGTACTACACTAAACCTCTTATTTGAGAGAGTAAAAGCGGGAAATAAGGTTAATTTGAAAGTGAAATAAAAACACCCACATCAATGATCTAGGTTGCTATATTAATTGAAAGAGATAGGTTTTAGATGCTGTAATGAACTAAATGAATGATGTTGAGCATGAGACTATCTGATGTATGTGATTGGTGAGGGTCTTGGGGAATAGTGGAACTGTGATGCCGAGTCTAGGCAAAAGTAAATATGGCGACCGTGGGGTGGATGAGCAGAGGGAGCCTAAGGAAAATTGTTCGGGTATTCATAGTAGAGCAGCCAATAGTGCATTATGTGTACTGGGTGGGGGTGTGCTTGTAACCGCTTAGCCGAGTAGTGGAATGTGATGTTGAGTGATTTGTTATGTTGTGAATGTATATGTGTATTCCAATGGACTTTTTTTGTAATCAAATCATGTCGATCTATTGTCTACTGCTAGTCAATACTCATTTTGCATTGAGCCACATAGTTACTCATGGGAGAAGGCTGGTACGGAAGCTATATCATTGAGTAATCCCTTTGCTTACCCCTCCATTCCATTCCTTGTGTTGAACACTGAAAGTAAAAGTAATGGATGTGGTTGGTTTGATGGATTTAACGTGGATGAAACTCTCTGGGAATTCTAGGATCAATGGTGGGATATAGTAGCTTTTCTTATGGCGTAGAGGTATATCAACTTCCCCAGACTTAGCCTTTACTTGCCCTCAAGCAAAAACAAAGAACTAAACATCTTGAAGTGGTTTGAAAATAGATGAACTCACATATCCTTTAGAATATCACTTCTACCACTACATATTTTAAGCCACATCAATTAGTACTAAATTTTGAGAGTACTTCTATGTACTAGACCTTAGCTTAGCAACCTAACCATTCTAACTCACAACTCATGAAAGACACTCAAATTTACCTCCATTAAGCTCATCTAAGAGCTTAAGGTGTAGTCTAATCGAGGGTGTATCGATCAAAAGACACATGGACTCTTCATATTATGGTTTCTCATCACACAAACAATTTTATTCTAGTCCATTTCCTCTATCTTTTCTCGCTTCACTCCGTCGATTTCTCCCTACTTTGCATGGTATCATTTATTTTTTATATGAAATGAGTTTTCTGGCCAGGATTCCATGATTGCAAGCATTAATGGTGGTTGCCACAAGCACCTGGTTCACTTCTTTTTGACCTTTATCTTCTTTTTCTTTTTATCTTCTTCTTTGTTTTTAATAAAAGGGAAGAGAGGGAACCGTAGTCACACATACTAATTTTTTCAGACCAGAACGAGGAATCTGATTTAGTGCATACCAAGGCCCAAGAAAAGAGATTCATGAAGATTAATGTTGGGGGTCATCTTTGGATCCTTCGGACACTCTCACAAGTATGGATGTTATTGGCTGATCAATCCACTTTTTCTTTTTCCATGTCGCACAATCTACAACCAATACTTGAAAAGAATTGTGCTAAGGTAAAAATTAGATGATTAGTTCCAAGAAAACCTTATAGTTCTCAACTGGCCCAACTTTGACTCAAAAATGACACAAGTGATACTCAAAAACAAACACAATGTCAGTAATTATCTCCCCTAAACTTCAAAAACAATTTCCTAGTATTATATAGTCTAAAGTTGGTGTCTATCAATACCATGTTTCTGGGAAGACACCAAATTGTTTATTTAAATCCAAAAACTTATTAGTGGATTGCCTCCCACAAAGCGCTTATTCTCAAGTTAATAGCTCAACTTTTGGAGGCATATTCAGTTTGGATGAGAATGGGCACTTGCTCCAAAACAAGCTCTGATGTTTAATATCTTTAGCTTAGGCACACTGCTCATGAATCCTTTCACAACATCTTCCTCTTTATCTTTCAGTTCCGCATTGAATATAAATCAAACTTTTACAAATGGTGTGAAATGCCTCTGCTTTGCACTTTGTACTCAATCACACCATCTAAACAGCTCTTATGAACCAATTTGAAATGAGGATCTCCCTTGATCCTTTTTCTTTCATTTTCTTGTTACTCTTTTCTCCAAACTAATGTGATTGTATACCAATGTCTCCATCTAGGAAATCCTTGAGATTACTCTTATCACCTAAGTCTTTATGAGAAACAACTACATGTAGAGTTTTATCAGACACATCAACAAAGGAAGCTAGATGAATACCTTTGCTTTGTGGCATAGCTTTTTAGTAGACATTCTCATCAATGTTGCAAATGATAATATGTTCTTTTGTATGTCAACTACTGCTCCTACACCAGGTAGAAAAGCTTCTTAAAATCAGAGGAATACATGAAATTTTTCCATCTCCAAGACTTGAAAGTCATTAGGAACAATGCAATCCCAACTCCCACATATGATTTTGACAACACCATGTAAAGATTTGGTGGAGAAGTTCGCGAAGGTCAGTTGAATCTTTGGAGTTTCTGCAGCAACTTCTAGTTTCTCAGCAATGTCCTTAGACAAGAGACTAACTGTAGACCATGTATTGTCGAGAGCATCTGGAAATTCAACTCATGATATCATGCAGGGAACCACAAAATTCCTAGGATCTTCTAGCTTTGTCATTTTCTTAATCTCTGTATATGCACCTCTAGCCTCATCGAACATTGCTTGGATCTCCTCCATGCTATCTCTGGTGTTCTTGAAGAACTGAGGCAAACATAATACTTCCCAAGCTTCCTAAAAAGAGACACTGTTAAGAATTCTTTTCACTCTCTTGTGAAACCAACCAGTTCTTTTGCACTTATGGTATCCTTCATGTGCTTGGGTACTAAATGGTACGATACCTTGGGCTTGTAATACCTATCCTAAAACTTTCTTGCCATGATCGAAAGACATGGATTGCGTCAAGCCAGTGTCGCCAATACTAGATGAATGTCGGTCGACACCAATCTTTGTTTTCGATACCTTTGTGTCAAGATGGGTCAATTTTTCTTCGTCTTAAAAATTCTCCGTTTTTTTTTCTGATGGGTGTCGATCGACACTAGGTTGTTGTCGATACAAATCAACACTAGATATTTGTCGATCGACACTAACCTTCACTGTCAACTCTTCTGTGTTGATTGGGCAATTTTTTGTCAATCTTGGTCTGAAAAAACTCGAAGTTTCGTGATTTTCAGAGGGTGTCGACCGACACCAGTAATGGGTGTCGATCTACATTGAGCTCGTGACTCCAAAGTCACATTCGTTCAGTTTCGTTTGGCTCTCCAGATCCGTGCTGTTCATGACCCAGTTCCATAATGGCAATGAAAATGTTTCTTCGCCTGTTTCTAACCTTCCATGAAGCATTCCTTCTTTTATTTTCACAGCATCATCAACCTGTGCAACCTGAGTATCTAGCTTCTTAATATGAATATTCGATCTTCAAACTTCCCATTAAGATAAGTGTTCATGGGATCCATATTTTTGTTGAAGTCCACAATATGTTTCTGTTTTGTTTCCAGGATCTGTTCCAGAACCTTCCATCATACTCTCTTAAGTTACTGCATGAGGTGTTTGATAAGTAGAATAATTATAGTTCCTTTTGAAGCGGATATTGTGATGTAGTTTTTATTATGCACTCTCATAGATTATGGATGTTTATTATACTCATAGATTATAGTTCCTTTAGATACCTCTTTCGATGAAGCTTATTATACTCATAGATTATGGATGTTTTTCAGGGAAATAAGGGAGACAAATGATGATATAGAGATAATGTTCAATCATCTCAAAGAGAAGAGCTACTCTAATTGAATTGTCTAATGATGCAATATATTTTATACCATTTTTATGAACCTGTTAAGAAGAAGAGAAAAGCTACTCTTATTGAATTGTCTAATGATGCAGAGCTTGTGGCCACATGTTTCTACGATTATGAGTTTCATGAGGCATCGAAAGATGGGGCATCGATCGACGCCCAACCCACAACATCGATCCACGAGCCTGCAATTCAAAAATCGATTGACACGCATGCCTCATTATCGATCGACACCCACCATTCAGAACTGATCGACAATTGCCACAACCCATCCGACCTCGAGTACGACAAAGATTACATAGAATACCGAGGAATTGCTATGGAAGAGGCTGGTGTTTATCATGTTTCCCATCAACTCGGGAAGTCGACGTCGATCGATGGTAGCCAATCACCATCAATCGATACTGGTTTTAATTCAGAGTCCGAACTAGATTCAGCAGCAGAACGCGAAAGGGAGTATG
The DNA here is from genome assembly GCA_905132765.1 of Moricandia arvensis. Classification (NCBI taxonomy): domain Eukaryota; kingdom Viridiplantae; phylum Streptophyta; class Magnoliopsida; order Brassicales; family Brassicaceae; genus Moricandia; species Moricandia arvensis. The sequence goes on from CAJHQP010007217.1 coordinate 9,453, forward strand.
TTTATCTACAACCAGATGAGTTCGGCATTATAAGAGATCCAGACGGTCACGCAAGAGCTATGGATGGCAGAATTTTGCATGTCATGAGAGAAAATGTGACAGACATATATGTGATGGCTAATGGAGCTTGAAATCTTTCGGCAACCAGTCTGATTATCGAGCATCGATCGACGGTCACCATACACCATCGATCGACACCCATCAGGCATACTGAGGTTACGGTAAAGCTTACGAAGAATACAATGCAGATTACAAAGAGGATCCTCTAATTGAGTATCACGGCCTAGCACTGGAAGAAGCTTTTGGTTCAGGAAGTCCACAATCTGATCCTTTTGGTTCAGGAAGTCCACAATCAGTCGATTAGATTCTGGACTTCAACCATCCTGCAGACGATCCAGGGGTGATGAGGGATCAGATTGTGGACTTCCTGAACCAAAATCTTCTTCCAGTTCTAGGCCGCGATCAATCATCCTGCAGACGATCCAGGGGTGATCCAGGGATGACGTTAACCATCCTTCGGACGATCCAGGGGTGAACCAGTTTTGTACCTCTGATCCTTTTGGTTCAGGAAGTCCACAATCAGTCGATTAGATAAACCCACTTCTGATAAACGGTGATGTAGAGCATGGACAGAGAGCTTATGATGAAAACGGCATAAGAGTTTTCTATTGGGAAAAGAAAAACGAGTATGCCATCTACAGAGATGAAAAGGGCAATGCACGATCTATAGATGACAAAATTGTGAATGTACAAGAGGAAGATATAAGGGCAGTTATAGAACGAGCTACTATTTTTTAGCACAACTACATATGTTTACCTGAATATGCAGCAAAGATCGCTATGTCTATGAAGAAGCAAGAGACATACAATAGAGCAGAGATTGACGATATCGTGCATGAGATCTACAAAGCTCAAGAGATGTTACTGAATGATTTCTACAAGAGGCTTGATGATGTCTATTATTCTATAGACAATTGCCTTACCAGTTTTTCTACCCGCATGGATGAGATGAAGCAAGATTTGGATACTGTTTCAAAGACAACATGCGAGTGGACCAGATAGAGTGACATTGATCGACGATAACATCTTACCATCGATCAACACTAATTTCGACAGACAGAAGTGCACAGCAGAAACAAAATTATAAGAAAGGTTCAATGAGATTGCTTTTTCTCAGAGCCTGATAACAGAAGATATTTCTCAGAAATTGGAGGATATATCACAGACTACAGCTGCCAGACTTAGAATGCTCCAGCGCAGTATTGAGAATCTACAAAGGATAACGCATTCAGTGGAGGTTACTATGGAGATCATAAAGAATGAAAAGCCCAGAGGAGATGAAGCAGTGAGAAGCTTCTTTGGTACATGGTTTAAGAAGAGAAAAGAAGATGGTGACACTTGCTTTCCAAGTGTTGATCCTCCTCCATCCTAGTCAGAAAGTTGAAAACGTCGAGCTTAAGACTATAACCAAGAGCTGAGTGGGAGGCAACCCACTGTTTAGTAAGTTTTTATTTAGTTATTACTTATACTGCTATTTATTTCGATCTTTTGATTATTAAAGAATGTTTAAATCACCATCGATCGACACCATAGAGGCACCATCGGTCGACAATGTCTTGCGGCCATCGATCGACCACATCAGCCTACCGTCGATCGATGCTCTCTTACACAGAGAGGTATCGAGTTTTCTACTTAATCTATTTACTTATGATATTATTTTTCCAAACCAATCCGGGGCGGATTACACTGGAGACAGTGTAATTTAAGTTTGGGGGAGGTTCGCCAACGCTATATATTTGTTTTTGAGTTATATATATATATATATATAAGTTTTTCTTAAAGTTTTATTGAGTGAAGAAGGGGACAATGATCAAAAATTTATTATTGACTGACTACACTTTAGCACCATTCTTAGAAGGTTGTTTACACATATTACTAGAGCTACTAAAGTGGATCATCATGCAGCTATATCACACTTGGTTAGAAAGTTTGAAGGAACCGAAGCTGATTTCCAATACTAATCCATACATTATTTCCTTGCTTTGGGATTTGCTATAACTTCTGCAAGTCTGGAAGGTAAAACTCTGTGTGCCTTTGATTCCCCTCTCTCTTCCCTTCAGAGAAAAAAGGAATCAAACAAGATTTGGTGGCTACAACCATTAAAGCTTGATTAATATGATTTTAGAAAGAGATAAAGGTCAAAAAGAAGTGACCAGGATCTGGTGGCAAAAACCATTAGGGCTTGATTCATGGAAACGTGTCCAAATATCTCATTCAACTAAAAAAATAAAAAGATACTCTCAAAGGAAGGGAGATATTGACTGAGAAGAAGTGAGAAGAGAGAGATGAAATGAATCAGAGAATACTACCTGTGTGTTCAGATACTTGCAGAGGTAAGAGTCCATATATCTGTTGATCGATACTCCCAAAGTAAAGCCTGCACTTTTATTTTATGCAAAGAAATGAAATCAGTAGAGGGGCGAGTCAGACTAGTATTCGCTAAGTTATTGGTATTGCTATACTAGGATAGAGTATATAAAGTCTCTCTATGATTGACTTGATAGGATGTGGTTGTAACAAAGTAGGGTGACATTTATATTTAGACATTATATGAGTCTTCGCTTTTCAAAACATCTTTAAAAGGCTTGTTTGCTTGAGGACAAGCAAAATATTAGGTCTTGGGGAGTTGATATAGCCTATTTATTACCAGTTTTAGGCCATGTTATAGACTCTATTTAAAGTCTATTATGTGTGTCTAGGCTATGTTTTGAGGTCTTTACAGGTCCATGTGCGTTTTGGAGATATATGGAGATACTTGGAGCTTTTGAAATATTTAGAAGAGAAGAATATGTAGCTGATCATTGAGAGAGTCAAAGTACAAGACCGCCAGCGATCGATGAAAAATATTGGCATCGACCGATTGTACTAAACCAAGATTTATCGATGTTGCACACGTGCCATCGATGGATGACCAATTCGCAGATACCAGATCTCAAGCCCAAGTTAGAGACAAATGACGAAGATACCCTGGACGAGTTTTGACCTAGATTTTAGGGCTTTATATTTATGCTTTATGTATTGCACGAGAAGGTGTGCAGATGGGGTGCACAAGTATTCTATTATAGTTTTAGAGTTTTTAGGGGAGAAGATTCATAACTCCTTAGGGAGATTTGTATTGGAACCCCAATATTCTATTTATGCATTATATTCAGATTATTACTCTCACTTTAATTATGTCTCAGTAGTCATCAACAAGATTCAGGGTTGAATGATGACAATCATGGATTAGCCAAAAGTAGGATTGCTAGGTTGAGATAATATCCATCAATTGAGTTGTGCTTAATGCTTGTATTCTAGAGTAGCTAACTAAGATCTCGAAAGTAGGCTGTGGACGACTACGAGAGTAGGTTCTGTGCCAAAATGGACTATATTGAACTAGGTTGTTAGGTGCATGTGAGAGCTGGTCTAATTAGCTTGGTGAACTTATCAAATCTCGTTGATACTTCCTTCTGATTTCACCATCGATCAACATCACGCCTTAGCCTTCGATCGATGGTCTTTCCTTTTGCTCGCATACGAGAGTTGGAGTTAAAAGGGTTAGAATATTTAGTATTTGAGGTTTAGAATATTTACATTTTCGTGCTTCCTATTCCCTATAGTCCATTGAGCTTGAAACCCTAGTTCTAGCATATTAATATTTGCATCTAGTTAGTTTAGTAACATATTTCTATATTTATATTATTAGCATATTTCTATATTGCATCTACACCTTCTAATAAGGAATATTTCCTTAAACCAATTTATTGCTACCAATATATATAATTACCTAGCTTAGTCTTTAGAAATAAGAAATCTATTGTGTACCTTTGTTCTTTGTGGATTCGATCCCTAAGTACTACACATGATCTGTCTTGGAAAAGTATTGTTTTGGGTGTTAGGATTAAGGGTTAATTTGACAGTTAATTGTTTAGGATATTTATACCCTGCTAAAACAATAAACATACAGTTTCAATCAACTTGGCCGGTGTTTCGCTTTCCTGAAGCAAAGAATTCCTTTGAATTCTTAAACAAAATAATGCTATCAAATTATTAAAAAGCAAGATAACTTTCTTTGAACTGTTAAATTGGGAAAAATCAATCCACGGTAAACGGAGACTCGTTTCATCTACAAATGACATTTGATTGGTAGGAACTTATAAAACACGTAGTCTTTATACAATAAGATAATCAGTTGGAACTCTCGAGGGACTGAAAATGACCTCACGAGGCCTAAAATAGATGCATAAGCATCACCCAAAATAGTATTCTTATTAGAAATGAAAAAAAGCGGAGAATAATTCGGAAGCATCATCATTCAGAATGATTTAGATTTGACTATTAGTTTACCCTTGAGCACTCGGCCGAAGCAGAGAATAAGAAGCCTTTGTTTTATATAGATGATTTTTAGATTAATGTTGTTGGGATCAAAATCAGTCCAACAAAATCAATGGCTAAATTCCTCCGAGAAATTGTACCGTAAGAAAATATGAGCCAAAAACGTCGAAGAAACTACATCGCATAATCAGAGCCTATATGAATAAGGATAAAATAACAAATTTGTATATTTCATCACAGACAACGAATGGAATATTTTGAATGCTAACATGAGATATGCGGAAAAACGTTCTTTCATAAGGTTTTTACAAAAAATGACGAGTTTTATTAAATTATCTTCCATGAAAAGAAATTCAGAAATTTTCCACTGAAAACTCTCGTAAGAAAATATACAAGGTAATCTTCCGCAAAAAAACTTTCAGAAAATAATTGTTTGAAAATTGTATAAAATAAGGAACAAGAGAAAGACTTCATCACTCATGGGACCCACTTTCCTCTCTCCGCTCTTTTCCTCATCGCCCTCCAAGCATTGATCCCTTGCTTCTAATCTCCCTTCAAGATTATAATCAAGTTTCTAAACGCTCTCCAAGCCTGGAGTCAAGCTTCTAAACGCCTATGAAGCAAACATCACCACTCCTATCACCAACCAAGCTTCTGCACGACTACGAAGCCTTCTCTCTCCTCTCTCTTCATTTGTAAATTCCCTCCAAGCCTCATCTTTCTTCCTAAACGCTCTTCAAGCAATCCAAAATTCCCTTCAAGCAATCCTAAATGCCCTTCAAGCAATCCTAAACGCCCACAAAGCTTTCCTAAGAGACCGTCAAGCCCCTCTACAATTTTCATCGCCTATCAAGCTCCTTGTTGCTTCTCATCACCCTTCAGGCTCTCTTAAACGCCCTTCAGACTATCCTAAATTCCCATCAATATCCCCTCATCACCCTTCATGCTTTCCTCAACACCCATGAATCATAATCTCTCCTCTCTCTTAATTGCTCATCACCCATGAAGCCCTCTCTTTGCTGCGACTGCTGTTCAACATGTTTTCAATTAAATCTCGTCCGAAACATCTCTTGTTTCTTTGCAATCATGGTTTCCATTGTTATTGTACGAAGAAAACGATCAAGACATTGGTTTCTCGTAAAATTCTATGTCAAACGTCGAGTCGAGGATGGTTAACATATACCATCTTGTTTTTGACAAACTGAAATGATTGTCAAGAGAGATCAGGTGTAGTACTTAGGGATCAAATCAAAAATTTCTCTAAGAAAAGTCATAAAAATGCATGTCATAAAACGGTCCAAAACGACCTAAAACACGATGAAAGCCCACTTATAACTTAAATTGAGAACCATCCCGGATTGCAATGACTTTTCACTTGACTTAGATAAAGAAAAATGGAGAAGAAGGATAAATGTGATGTTTTCAAGATAAACATGATTTTTTTAGAAGATAAGGAAAATCTCCATAAAAGGATAAACTCGATGCAAGGCGCAAGAGGACAGATGATCGACCTTGGAGGTCTATATAAAGAGACCTTAGGAAGAGGGGACAAGGGACACAAGAAAACTCTTAGCAACTTAGCACTGAGAGCAATTTTAGGCAATTTTGTTTTTGTTATCGAGTTGTGACTCAAATAGGCTTAAAGCTTTAGGTCGTTTGAAATAGATAACTCGCTGATCTCATGTGGCCGTAGCTTTTACACCCTTTTGTAATAATCACGACGCTCTCATGCGGATTAAAAATAAGATCATCTTTCTCTTTGCTCAAAATTCATGTCGTTGTACTTTGTTTTTTATAGTTTGATTACTTATCGTTGGCTTTGCAGAGATCAGGATCCTCAAGGTAAATGGAGAATCTATAATTTCCTCCATTAAATAAAATCGGCAGTGAGAATTTTGGTTCCCACAAATTTTTTCTTTTCGAACAATATAATGATTAATGTAGAGGAAATAATTGATGGAATGAGAATCTACATGAAATTTGTTTATGGGGATCTTGTTTTCGAGTGAAGGAAACAATATGGATCGTCTTACGCGTTTGGCAACAGCGAGAAATGGACAATGGTTAACAATATGTGATTTCAATGAGATTAAAGACACCATGAAAAAGAAGGGTATGAGATGCTCAGATAGCTCATTTTTACCTTTCAAACAGATGTTGAGTGATTGTGAGATGCTGGCTAGACTGAGATCTTGGTTAGGGAAAGGGGACGCACAAATGTTAAATGTCAACTAGAGTGAGCTCTAGGGAACGAAGACTGCGATGAAAAACTCCCTCATTCGATGCCTCACTATTTAAGCATGTGGGGATCGAATCATCTTCTTGTTCCCCCAATCATTCTCGTCAAGCCAATGAAAAAGAAGGGGGTATTAGACGCTCAGATAGCTCCTTTTTACCTTTCAAACAGATGTTGAGTGATTGTGGAATGCTGGCTAGACTGAGCTCTTGGTTAGGGAAAGGGGACGCACAAATGTTAAATGTCAACTAGAGCGAGCTCTAGGGAACGAAGACTGCCATGAAAAACTCCCTCATTCGATGACTCACTATTGAAGCATGTGTGGATCGAATCATCTTCTCGTTCCCCCAATCATTCTCGTCAAGCTAAATAAAGCCAAGAGATTTTAAAATTTGATAAGAGATGGCTATACCAAGGAGATTCAACAAGTGATATTGGAGGGATGGAACTCTCCAGATCTTCTGACAGATGAAAATATCATGGACCATATCTCGGATTGTCAGAGACCTTTGAGCCAATTGAGATGACAAAATGGCATATATTTTGGAAAACCCTGTGGAGGAAATTAAAGGTAATGTTGAAAGTATATACGCAAATGATGGTTTATCTATTGAGGATTTAGCGGCTCCTTTACACGTAATATATGATGGTCTTAAGGTGGAAGAAACTTTTTGTAAGTAGAAGAGTATAAGGCTTTAGCTACGAGAGGGGATATGAACTCAAATTTTTTCCATGCACTAACCAAACAAATACAAGCAAGAAACAGAATTCATGTATGATGGATGATTCGAGAAATATGGTAGACAGAAGAAGAACTAGTAGACATTGCTACCAGCTATATCATAAGTATTTTTTAATCAACAAACCCATAAGAGATTGACAAATTGATAGAAATATTACCTCGACTATCACTGATACAATTAACGAGGATTAAACATATCCAGTCAAATCATGGAAAGTCAAACTTGCTTTGTTTGCGATGCACCCGGAAAAGGCCCATGTACCAGATGGTATGCGGCTCTGTTCTCAGAAGTTCTGGATATATTGAAGGAAGATTTAACCCACATGATTAATGATTTCCTTTCTAAGAGTATTATGGCTCTCGAATTGAATGATACGAACATTTGTCTCATTCCTCAAAAAGACAAGCCTACAGAGATGGCACAGTTTCAACCAATCTGTATGTACAATATTAGTTACAAGATAATCTCCATAGTCTCATGCCAGCGATTAAAGAGACTAATACCAGATTTTATATCAGAAACCCAGTAAGCCTTTTCTGATGGGCAACAGAACACATAATATATAATGATCACAAGAAATTTTCTATGTGCTGAGAACAAATCCGGGAGGAGGAAACAAGACGATGGTCATGAAGATAGACATGAGTAAATCCTATAACCGAATGGAATGGGATTTTAATAAAGCTCCATGTAGTAGATGAGATTTTTGGCAACAATGATCAACTAGATAAAGCAATGCATAATGTCTGTCAAATGTCATTTTTTGATGAATGGTAGGCCCAAAGGTAATATTGTCCCTAATAGGGGATTATGTCAAGGAGATCCTCTGCTTCCTTTCATCTTTATTCTATGCACGAAAGCGGTTGTTAGACTTCTTAAATATGTGAAGATCAATGAAATATAATGGGGATATGTGTCTCACGCGCAAGTCCTCCGGTGTCACACCTTCTTTCGCTGATGATAGTATTTTCTTCTATATGGCATAGCACCGTGAATGTGATGAAGCTGTTAGTGTCTTAACTTTCATAACTTATCTTTGGGTCAGAGAGTACCTGCTAATGGTCAGAGACTACCTGCTAATGTGAAGCAAAATATCAAATTTTATTTGGGAATTGATATAACAAAGATAGAAATGGGATCTTACTGAGGAATTACAGAGGATATCAGCAGTTAATAGTGATTTTTTCTTTTGTTTATATAAAGGATTGATTACAACATAGTTAACGGCTGCCGCAAGATGGTTGTTGAAAGGAGGAAAGGAATTTTTGACAAAATATATCGCAATAGCCCTTCTAACCTATGTTATATCTAGCTTCCTATCTTCTTGAATATTTCTGAAAGCTCGAAAGTGCCACGAGCATATCTGGTGGAGCTCAAATCTGACTAAAACGGGATTCCTTGGGCCAAATCGAAGAAAACTATGCAGCCCAAAAGATAAAAGTGGTCTTGGTTTTTTTATGATCCATGAATTTAGTCCTGCGTTGTTGGGCAAATAGTTGTGGCAGCTAGTAAAATTCTAGACTCTCTCCTCAAAAGAGTTTTGTGCGGTCAGTATTAGACACAGTTCACCTTTGAGATCAAGTCCTATTAATAGACCATCTTACGTATGGACAAGTATTTTAGTAGCTAAACTATTACTGGCATTTAAGGATCAGAAAAAGGTGCAATATGGTTTTGAGATTAGAGATTGGGAGGATCGTTGGATTCCAAAGAAGCCAGCGAGGCCAGCTCAGGTGATACGTGCTCAAATTACCATAGAGCTACTGACTAGTCTCTCAAATAAGAGGTTCAGCTGTAGTACTTAGAGATCAAATATACATAGAGTGAGGGAACATAATAGATGGGAGAATCACCTTAGTTAAGCTAGGCAATTAATAAGATTTTATAATATGTAAATAAGAAAATTATTGGTTTGTAAACAAGTAAGGTAAATAACTTGATCTAGGGTTTTCAGGTAGTGGATTATAATGGATAGAAGCCAAGAAGTTTTCAATAATAGAAAATGAATTCAATTAGTAAAGATATTATAATTTATATATATCCTATTGCTAAACTCAGAGTCTACAACTTTCGTGTTCAAACTCGGAATGACCGTTGATCGATGATATGCAAACGACATCGATTGATGGCTTTCTTAGTCAGAATTTAGCGATCAGATTCGATTGGTTCACTTAGAATCACTAGACCATTCTATCGATTGTCCCTAGTAATTTAAGCTCACACGATTTATTCAGGTAATGATCCTACTCTCGCAATTGTCAATTATCCTAAGATCATGGTTCTAGTTAGTTACTCTAGAACACAAGCAATAAGCACAATTCCATTGATGGATCTAATAATCACCCTAGCAATTCTATTGTTTGGCTAATTCATCAAAACCTTTAATAAATCCCAAAATCTAACGAGGTGACTACTCAGACATAGCTAAGCATAATATAATCATAAACATGAAATAATGCATAAAACAAAGAATATGGATAGAAAGTGGGGTTCAAATACAAAGTTTGAAGAAGTCTTGATCTTTTCCCTAAAAACCCTAAACTTCTATGTTTGTTATGAAAATTATGAAAGCTTGCATAAATTCTTCGTGTGCATAAAACACTAGCAAAGACTATATAAACTAGATAAAACACATCAAGGGGCAATCATGTAATTTCTGTGACTTTGGCTTCAAGTCGACTACTCTTTGAGTTGGGCTTTTGCGCGTCGACCGTCAATCGAAGGCAAAAGTGCGTCGTCGATCAACATAATACTCTGTCTCGACTCGTACTTTTCTGAATTCGACCAGCTACAGGGTTCCTCTCTCTCTGAGCTCTAGAAAGCCTCATAATCTCTACTATACTCCAAATGTACATGGACCTGAAAAGACTCTAAAACACATCCTAGACACATATAAAGAAGCAAAATAGGGCCTATAACATGGTCTAAAGAGATAAATACTGAGACCTATAACTCCCCTTGACTTGACATTTTGCTTTCCTCAAGCCAAACAAGGGTAAACATATGGAAGATGTTTGAAAAACAGGGACTCACAAAATCTCTGGCTTATCATTATCACCTTTACTATGTTGAAACCGCTTGAAAAAAGTGTCAATCTTTGAGAAAATTCATATAACTTATCCCAGTACAACATCCAAATCCATTCTTCCAACAGCATAGCAAATTCTAGCTTGACTCACCCCTCTACTAACCTCATTTTTGCAATAAAATAAAAGTGCAGACTTTACCATGGAAGTATCGATCAGAGGACACATGGACTCTTACCCCTGCAAGTATCTGAACACACATGCAGTCTTCTCTTATACCTTTCTTCTCTCTTCTCTCTCTCTGGTTCTCTTTATATTATTTTTATAAGTCCAATGAATCAATTGATACCGATATAGTCCATCTTGTTCATCTTTCTTTCTTTTTTCTCTTATTTTATTTTATTTTATTTTTGACAAGGTGCAAGGCGAATAATGGGGTCGCAAGTATTTACCTACCCATTGCTTCCAACAATTTGTGATCATTCCTCCATAATTAGAAGAATGAGATCACATGTAATTTACCTACTCCTTCCAATCTTTTAGGAAATCATCTCAATCTTTATTTTATAGATGCCGAAGAGAGAGAGAGAGAGAAGAGAATCTGATGCACACAGACTTTTACCTTCCATACTTGCAAAAGGAATCCGATCGAATGTATTGAAACCCACAAAGCAAGCAAATAACTTAAAGTATGTTGGAGGTTAGCTTTGGTTCCTTCAAACTTTCTAAGCAAGTGTATATAGTGGCATGACGATCCACTTTGGTATCTCTAGTACTCTCTGCATTCAACAAATCAAGAATGGTGCTATAAAATGGTTAGATAATAAGTAAAAAATTTAATATGATCATAATCCCCTTTTTGACTCAATAAAACACATAAGAATAAAACTCTAAAATATAAAGAAATATCAGTAAACCTCCCCTGCCTTAAATAACACTGTCCCCAGTGTCATCCCATCTCGGTTAGGTGGGAAAAAATTGAAACATAAGTAAAAGTAATGAAGACAATTGAAAATACCAGACTCTGTTACGAGTGTAGATCGATGGTAATGTTATGATGTCAACCTATGGTGATCGGTATCGATCGATGATGATCGGTATCGACCGATGGTTGTGCTCCATCGTTGAACGATGGCGTTTCTCGATCTTACTTTTTACTGCAAATGAAGAAAAATACAAAAATTAGTAAAATCATGAAAATAAAATAAATTTAAAACATACCTGATAGGGTGTTGTGCAACGACCCGCTCCCGATGTATTTTTATTTGTTAAAGATTAAGATCAAGGAGTGGTTTCTTTGTGAGAGAGAAAAATATTTCTAAGTGTTGGAACACTTGTATTCGTCAAGAATGGAATAAGAAACTCGATTTTTTTGCTAAGTATCGAATTATCCATGCTAACTAAGTGTTATTAACTAAGATAAATGGCGATAACTAATCATAAAACGATCGGAGTATAAGCAAGGTATCGAGGGACCGTGGAGCCAACTAAGGAAAGTTCGGTCCTTCGAGAATGCGGGTTCCAAGTAAGGCAAGTTGACTAGTCATTATTGACGAGATTATACGTAAGGAAGGTCGGGTTGGCGGGAGTCATACAAGGAAATAATTGTAGATCAGTCAAGCCTTTAAGGGCATGTTTTACCAAGCCGATTAAGGAAACTGCACTTAATTCTCGTCTTGGTGAGCAAGTCCAAGGGTATTATAAAAGGGACCTCCAGCTCTTAGTTTTGGAAACATCTCAAAGCAAGTCCTAGAGAGAGGTCAGAGCAAGAACGCAGTTCTAGAGAGAGAGTTGGGAAAGAGAGGATCCAACAAGGAGAACCGTAGGAACCTTCGCCAGAAAACGCAGCTGAGTTCAGAGTCTTCAATCTTTTATGATCAATTCAGGTGAGGATGTGATTCGTGACAGTCCAATAAAGATTGTTTTGCCTATTTGATTCCTTAGGATCGAATTGTTCTTGGATAGAATTCGTTTATGGTAAGTTCGTTCATAATGTTCTTAGGAAAAATGTGTGATGGAAATTGTTTATGGAAAGTTTGTTCTTCGAGATAGTTCTCAAGGATCGAAGAACGTTCATACATTCATAGGATATTTGCATGATAGATTGTGTGAAAGGATGTTATGTTTTATTGAGATGTTTACGTGAAATACTTAGATTTGATCCGACAAGAATTGAAATGTTAGATTGAAAATGTTATAGAAACAAAGTGAGAATTGAAGTAATTTAAGGAACGTACGGGATTAGAAGAACGTGATTAAGTTAAGGAAAGTATGATTTGGCTTCGGCCGTGTATGTTGGCTTCAGCCGTTATGGACCTCCGGGTCGCAGGTTGGCTTCGGCCGTAATGGACCGACGGGTCGCTGCTTTGGCTTCGGCCGCAGGTACGGCTACGGCCGCAGGTACGGCTACGGCCACAGGTACGGCTACGGCCGCAGGTTGGCTACGGCCATAGGTTGGCTTCAGCCAAAGGTTTGGCTACGGCCATAGGTTGGCTTCGCCAAAGGTTTGGCTACGGCCAAAGTCTGATGGACCTTCGGGTCGGAATGTTAGGATATGTTAATGTAAAGTAATGATAGAACGGATGTTAGGTTGTTTGTTTGGATGCATGAAAATGGATAAGTAATAGGAAAAATGGCTAAGTAAAAATGAAGGAAAACTAAATGCTAAGTTGATAGAATGGGACTGCTAGGTTGGAATGGGAATTTGATTGATTAATTATTGGACTATAGTGGGCGGTATTGAGCGTCCTCACTTAGTACTTTTGTATGCTCATGCCTCCTTTTGTGATGCAGGTGACGAGTAGTTGTTTGGACCGGAGCGCGGGACGATGAAGACCATCGGGACGGGGTATTCAGTATTGGGATTGTTATGGGATTTTCATGGGAATTTTTACGAACCTTATCTCATACGATTATGATATATTGACTCGAATTTATTATTAAAACTACAGTATTTACTTATGTTACTTAATGAAAGATTTCCAAATTATTTTTACTTAGAATTTATCTTACGACTTCACAAAGATTTCTGGGTTAGGGTGTTTCATGTTGCCTCCCACTCAGTGTTTGGTTATAGTCTTTAGCTTGACATTTAGAACTGTTTGGACTAAGATGGGGTTAGATCATCACTTGTTGGAAACAAGTGTCCACATCCTCTTTTCTCATCTGGACCAGGTACTAACGAAGCTTCTTATGGCTTCTTCACTTCTGGTTCGCTGTATTTTTTTTATGAGCTCAACTTAACTCATCTTTTCCTCAAGGCGATCAACACATTTGTGAAAACAGCAGATTCTGCTATATGTGGATATGGATATGTCATCCAATCTCCGGAAATATCTTCCATCATCATGTCTTGAGATGCATAAACTGCATCAAGTTTATCTGCTAGCAGCTTCTTAGTTACCAGTCTTGGTCGGAGTGGTCTGTGGGTAGCGCCGATCGATGGTCGGAATCGTCCGTCGATCGATGGTCCTTCGTCAGCTTCTTTCTGTTGTTGTTTTTGAACCATCTGAAGAGTAGAGTCTATCTTTTGCTTCATCTCCTCCATGGACGTATTAACCAGATAATACTGTTGTTGAATGAGTAATAGATATCATCAATCCTCTTGTAGTAATCCTCCATCAACATCTCATGGGCTCTGTAGATGCTATGTACCATGTCCTCTACTTCTGCTCTACTTTAGTAGTCATCTGATGGCTTAGTTTCCTCAAAATTCTATGTTGGTAAACCCAGATGAGTGTAACCAACCACTTCTGCTCTTTGGAGAATCATTCTCATGTCCTCCTTTGACACGTTAATGATTCTGCCATCTATGTCCCGTGCACTGTCATCTTCATCTCTATAAACTCTATACTCATCTCTGGTTTTCAAACAAAATCTTCTCCTAGCTGGATCCTTATAGGATTCTTACCCTTTTGTCAAATTAGCATCGATTGATGATATAAGGCCATCGTCAATCGATGTCGCAATCCAGGTTTCATCGGTTCCTCTGAAATATCCAGGTTCATCTAGTGCAAGAGCATGGTACTCGATTTCTTCTTCTTCTAGATAAGATTCGTCGTAATATGGGTTATTTGTATCATGCCCTAGGTCAAGCTTTTCGTCGATCGATGTCAAAGGGTGGGTATCGATCAACTGTTGGTTTGCATCGTCGACCGATGTCTTGGGCTGGGCATCAATCGATGCTCCATCGTCAAGGTCATTCTCTTGCTCGAAACTGCAGAAACATGTGGCCACAAATCCTAGTTCATGAACCAAATCAGTGAAAGCATTCTTGGTTCTAGTTTGAACATGCTCATTGTAGTTATTTTTATCAATAAGACATAGATACAACATGTTTGTCTTCATGTCGCATACTGCTCCTACCGTGTCCATGAAAGCTCTTCCAAGTAGCAGGGATGAATTCTGCTCCACTTATACATCCAAGACATGAAATTCTACATGAATTACGGCATCGCTGGTTTGCACTTGGAGGTCTTTGACTATGCCTCCTGAATTTACCATAGAGAAATCAACAAAATTGAATGAATCAATAGAAGGATACACTTTTAAGCTTAGCACCTCTGACATGGTTCTTGGCGTAATGCTTACTTAAGAACCGGTGTCGCAGGTGCATGAGTGTAGTCATGTCCCTTAATGTTGCAGGGAACCACAAACTTCCCATGGGTCGTTTCTCTTCTACAACTTGACCCTCTGCATTATCTTCTTCCTCAAATGATTGAACATTTTTTCAATTTCCTTATCAGCCTCCTTAGTTTCTCTGAAGAACATCCACAATCTATGAGTGTAATAAGCGTCCTCGAATGGGGGTTTTAAAGGGATTCTGATGACTCTATTAGCAAAGATGTCTATCTCTTTCTCTTTAACTTCATTTCTAAGATGCTTAGGGACCTTCTTCTTTCCTCTAGAATGTCTATCAATAGCTTCCTCAATTAACGTAGGGATTGGTTCATTTGTCTGTCTTGGTTTGGGTAGGGTGGGTTTCGAGTGCCTATTAGCATATAAAAGACTCACGTCTATGTTTGGCAATCGACATCCCTTTGTTTCGAACGGCCGTCGATTGATAGTAGGTTCCGGCTATCGGTCGATGTACATCTCTTCACACAATCCGATGGATTCTTTAGGTAACTTCAATCTAACTTCATATGACGATCGATGGTCGTTCGAACAGGACGGGGATTGTCACGAGTTTCTTCCTCCCGGTGCCTAACTTTTTCCAATACTTGCCAAAAATCATCATTTATGATGGCACTGACGTGGTGCTTCTGCCCAGCCTCAATCTTCTCCTTGGTTAAGGCTTCTTCTCTCCTCATAGCTTCACTGGTCTGAACAACTTGATTCTCTATCTACTTCACATGGGCGTTGAGAGCTTCAAATTTAGTGTTGAGTTTGACTTAGACATCATCAATCTTTCCATTGAAATCCATTGTCATCTTCTACTTTCCCTCTAGAACTTTGTCAATCATGGCTTCAATCTTGTTCTCTTGGGTATTTGATGGGGTCTTCTGATAGCAGGAGGCCTCCATAGGTCATGTTATTGCTGTAGGGTATCTGATGCTGTGATCCTTGGTTGTAGCTACTCCTCTGAACAATGCCATAAGAGTTTATGTTGCTGTGGTTTCCATATCTCTGGAATCCATTTCCACCAACAAAATTCATATCCTCTTCTTCACCGTTCTCATTATCAGATCCTATAGCTTCTAAATCTTCTGCAAAGCTAACTTGCTTCTTCATAAACCTCGAAACACTATCCAACTTGCCTTTTACTTCTTCCATCTGATCATTGGTCAGTGTAGCGACTGATTTCTTCCTCTCGTGATCATTGTTCTTGGTGTTTTTGCTAGCTGCCAAATTCTTTATCAATCTGGTAACCTCTTTCGGACTCCTAGTGTAGAAGTTTCCCTCACTAGCTGTGTCTAAAGCCATATGGTATGATAGCTCAATACCTCTAAAGAAGTGCTGAGAAGTTGCACTTCATTGAGTCCATGGTGTGGACAATCTCTTTGGTAGGATTTGAATCTAATCCAGGAGCTTTTGAAAGACTCTGCAGGCTCCTGTGTGAAAGTAGAAATTCTGATCCTCAAATCCTTAGCTCTAGCATCATGAAAGAAATTACTCAGAGAAATTACTCAGGAAGGAAATTTTGATGTTTGTCCAGGATGTAAGAGATCCTAGTGGTAGCTGCTTAAGCCAGTACGAAGCATCTCCAGCAAGCGAATACTTGAAGACATTTCATAGAAGGTAGTCCTTAGGGACTCCATTATCCTTGATGCAGAGACAAGATGATCAAATTGCTCCAAATGATCCATAGGATGCTCATGAGAAAGACCATGAAATGGTGTATCTGCCAAAAGTGTGAAATAGGATGGTTTTAGATCAAATTCGTTCCTATGGAATGATGGAGGACGAATAACAGATCTGTTGGCATATAATTGATATGGACGATTGTAATCTGCCAACGTTCTGGGTTGAGCAGAGCAGCTTGGGCCTCAGCCCTAGCTTGAGCAATAACAGCTTCTTCAGCAGCTGCTTCTGTTTCAGGGATTACAATCCCCTGATCATCAATTCTCTGACCTGTTTTATTACCGATATAGCCTATTTATTACTAATATCAGGCCATGTTATAGGCTCTTTTAGGGTCTATTATGTGTGTATAGGCTATGTTTTAAGGTCTTTACAGGTCCAGGCACGTTTTGGAGATATATGGAGATACTAGAAGCTTTTGGAACATATAGAGGAGAATAATCCGTAGCTGATCATTGTGAGAGTCGAAGTACAAGTTATTCGTCGATCGACAACACAACCTTTGCGTCGACCGACGTTACATGACCAAGAGGTCGATCACAACCTTTGCGTCGACCGACGTTACATGACCAAGATAGATCGTTGTTGCACATCTGACATCGATCGATGAACAATTCGCAGACAGCCGATTTCAAGCCCAATTTAGAGACATGATAGAAGATTACAAGATTACACTTGGACGAGTTTTGACCTAGACTTTAGGGTTTTATATTTATTTAGTATTGCACCAAAAAGGGTGTGCTGTGATGGAGTAATGGGTGCTAGTAAGTGTGTTTTGTTGTATGCACCAGCACTCCATCATAGTTCTAGGATTTATTTGGGGGATTTGTATTGGAACCCTAGTGTTTTATCTATGCACTATATTCAGATTATTATTATTACTTTGATTATGTTTGAGTAGTTATCAACTAGGTTTAGGGTTTATTAATGTTATTGATGGATTAGCCAATCAATAGAATTGTTAGGGTTATTATTAGATCTATCAATAGAATTGTGTTTATTGCTTGTGTTCTAGAGTAGCTAACTAGAACCCTGATAATAGGATAGTTAGGCGAAAGCGAGAGCATGGTCTACTACCAAAATTAATTCTGTTGAGCTAGGTTTCTAGAAACAAACGAGAGTTGATTTAGTTAATCTACTGAACTTATCGAATTAGGTCATAAAGCTTGACTCAAGAAACCATCGATTGACGCATGATGATTGCCATCAACCGACGGTCATTTCGTGTCAACAAGCGAGAGCTGAGACATTGGACTTAGTCAATAGATTAGACTCGAGGCGAGAGCTTGTCGTCTTTTACATTAGATATCGAGTTCTATGATTAAGACCATAGCTTCTAGCCTCTATAATCCACTTCCCTGAAACCCTAGATCTAGCATATTTACATTTACATCTAGTTAGTTTATTAGCATATTTCCATATTTACTTTATTAGCATATGGAACTAGCATATTTACATTACATATAGTTAGTTTATTAGGCATATTTCCATATTTACTTTATTAGCATATTTCCATATTTACATTATTAGCATACTTCCATATTTACATTACTAGCATATTTCCATATTGCATCTACACCTTCTGATAAGGAGTATTTACTTAAATCAATTACTTGTTACCAATATAAATATAATCACCTAGCTTAATCTTTAGAAATAAAAAATCTATTGTGTGCCATTTTTCTCTGTGGATTCGATCCCAAAGAGTATTGTTTTGTGTTAGAGAATAGTAAACACCACGCATGTCAAATTTGGCGCCGTTGTCGGGGATGATTGATCGCTATTAGATTTAGTTTCTAAGATTTATTCTAGGTTTGTTACTTTCCAAGTTACTGACTTTTTTTTCAGTTGTATGCAAAAGAGTAACAGGAGAAACAAAGGATAAGAATTACTATTCTCAGACCCACAACGACTCGAGCATACTATCCTCAAAGAAAGACAACAAGCATCGATCGACGGCACATACTTAGCGTCGACCGACACTTCTTTACGGACAGCATCGACCAACATCGAAACTCTAGCATCGACCGACATTGATCACTTAGCATCGATCGACAACACCTCATACGCATCGATCGACGATAGTAGACAAGTTCAGATGGTTGCACCTATAATAGTGGTTCAAAACGAGAATGGAGACTTGCATGACCTCGATGGTTATCTGCATAATGCAGTAGGTGAAAAGATATACAATCAAGGGGCTGTAATCCCTGATACAGAAGCATAAGAAGCAGACGCTGCAATAGCTCAACCTGAAGCTAATGCCCAAGCTGCCAAAAACATGGAGATTTTGAGACAAATCAGAAGACCATGGATAGAATTTATGTTTGACAAGGTACTGGAGAGACAACAGAAGAAGAATGTGGATTTCAATGACAAGTTAGATTTCCTGTTACCTCCACCCTTAACAAAAAAATCGAAGATCTCGATATCCGTATGGAAAAATTGGAAAGTCAGGTGACTCAGGAGAGTGAAACCCTTACGAGATACGAGGTTATGGTCAAGGAGAAGGAAGAATCCGGACTTAAACGTCACATCAATGTTGTGATTGATGATGATTTTTGGGTATAAGTCAAGGAGAGAAAGGCCTCAAGAGAATGATTTTCGTATCGGATAACCGGGTTCGTTAGGTAGCCTACACAAGAATCGATCGACACGAGTAACTACGAGTTGATCTACAGTTCATGTTGACTTGACAGTATCGGGAATAGCTTCACGCTTCGTTCGACGCAGAGATCGTGCAATGAATCGATGGTACCCAGTAACAAAACGAGTTAATCGACCAAAGGTCACGCATACGACAACTCCAGAGCATAAGAGGGATAAATCAGAACCTATGATAGTTGGTAAGGATACCAAGGATCACCCTAGAAGAGAACCAAGAATCATTTTGAAGAAGAAAAGTGATCCTGGGAAGTTTGTGATGTCATGTCTGATCACAAACCACGAGTTTCCCAATGCCTTATGCGACACCGGATCGTCAATGAGCATCATTCCCAGAGCTATAGCAGAGAAGTTAAACCTCAGAGTGTATACGTCCAGTGATTTTTTCATCTTTTTGGATTGCTCTAGAGTCCACTCAGGAGGTATATGCAGAGATTTCCCACTGGGAATTCAAGACGTCTTAGTTCCGATAGACTTCCATGTGATGGATATTCAGATCAATTGGAACTCTTCTCTGTTACTTGGAAGAGCTTTCATGGCCGCCGTAGGAGCTATATGTTACATGCATACAAACATGAGGTGCCTTTCCTTGATTGATCATAATGTGTATTATGAAAATTATAAGAATAAAACTACACTTACAAAATTTTGCAATGATGCAGACCTTGTGGCCACATGCTTCTGCAATTACGAGTTCGGTGAGGAATCGGAAAGAGGAGCATCGATCGACAGCCTTGCAGTTACACAAGCGATCGATACCCACCCTATCACATCGATCGACACTCAAAATTCTAAACAAACCCACACCTACAATGAAGATTTCAATCACAACACAACCTACCTCGAGTATGACGTAGACTACATAGATGAAGAAATAATTTAGCAACGAGGGCTTGCTATGGAAGAGGCTGGATTTTTTCATGTTTCCCATCAACATGGGAAATCGACATCGTTTGATGGTGACCATACACCGTCGATCGATACTGAGAATGAAGCAGAAACCGAAACTGATTTCAGCTGCATAACGCGAAAGCGAATATGGTTATCTACAACCAGATGAGTTCGGTATTATGAGAGATCCAGACGGTAATGCAAGAGCTATGGATGGCAGAATTCTACATGTCAGGAAGGAAGATGTGGCAGACATTCTTGCAATGGCCAATGGGGCTGGAAACCTTTATATTTATATTTAATGTATTGCACTAAAAAATGTGTGCTGTGCTGGAGTGTTTGGTGCTAGTAAGTGTGCTTTGTTGTATTCACTAGTACTCCATCATAGTTCTAGGATTTATTTGGGGGATTTGTATTGGAACCCCACGTGTTTTATCAATGCATTATATTCAGATTATTATTCTTACTTTGATTATGTCTAAGTATTTATCAACTAGGTTTAGGGTATTAATGGTATTGATGGATTATCCAAACATAGAATTGTTATGTCTGACACTTTAAACCTTGATTTTTTTCGACTATCACTTTAAAAACCTTCAAAGTGACATTTGTATCAAAAAAAACTCTCAATTTGGCTTACTTGTTCATCAAGTAAAAAGTTGACATGTCCAACTGGTAAAAGTGATGATGTGTTGTTTTTTTTTCGAAAAATAATAATTATTTAATTAATAAAATAGATAAAAATAAATAAATTCAGAAAATTAATATAAAATCAAGGAAACTAAAATAAACATTCAGAAAATTATATAAATTCAGAAAATAAAACAAAGTTAACAAAATAAAATTTCAAAAATAAATTAGATTAAAGTAAAATACAGAAAATTAATTGAAAATTGGGAAATTAAAGAAAATTAAAGAATAAATCACAAAATTAAAAAAAAATATCATCGTTGAATTTTTGGATTTATAAGATTTTTTTTAATTACAAGATATTTTTTAAACAAATTTATCATCATTGACAATAACAATTTTAAAAGATATCACTAATGATGATGGTGGTTTCTCAGATAACCATTAACAATGACGTTTTAACATATCTTTAACGATAATTTCAACATCATCGTTAAAAATTATGGTAGATATGTCAATAACGATGTTTCGATAACCATTATTTAAAAACCGTAAACATGTCAAGGTTTTTTGAAATGGTAGAAAATGTTAAAGTTTTTAATAATGATGTCGGAAAATATCGTTAGAGATATGTCAATGATCAAACTATCGTTAGAGATATGTTAAAAACGTCACTGTTAATGGTTATGTGAGAAACCACCATCGTCATCAGTGATATGTTTGAAATTTTTATTATTACGATGATATGTTTTTTTATTTAAAATAATCTTTTAATTTAAAAGAGAAATATTTTTGATTTTTAATTTTTAATTCTGTGATTTTTCTTTAAATTTTATTTAATTTTATAATTTTGTTTTCATTTTCTGTATTTTAATTTAATCATTTTGATTTTTTGAAATATTTTTTAAATTTTTAGTTTTATGGTTTTTATTTTTATTTTTTATTTTTTAATTTTATTTTATTTTAATTTTATTTTAATTTTGATTTTTTCTTATTTTTTCTTATTTTTTATTTATTTTTAATTAAATAATTATTTTTTTTCTAAAATAACTGCCACATCATCATATTTACCTGTTGTACAAGTCAACTTTTTGCTTGACGTATAAGTAAGCCAAGTTGAAGGTTTTTTGTAATACAAAAGTCACTTTGGAGGGTTAAAGTGATTAGTCATAAAAGTTTAGGGTTTAAAGTGTCAGCGTGTGCCACGTTGAAGGTTTTTTATGCGATTTTTCCCGTTTATTATTAGATCTATCAATAGAATTGTGTTTATTGGATTGTGTTTTTTAAGAGTAGCTACTAGAACGCTGATATATGAGTAGTTAGGCGTAACGAGAGCATGGTCTACTATTAGAATTATCTTGTTGAGCTAGGTTGCTAGAAACACGAAGTTGAATTAGTTAATCTAGTGAACTTATCGAATTAGGTTAATAAGCTTGACTCAAGAAACCATCGATCGACGCATGATGATTGTCATCAATCGACGGTCTTTCGGGTGAACAAGCTGAAGCTGAGACATTGGACTTAGTCAATAGATTAGCTCGCAGCGAGAGCTGTCGTCTTTTACATTTGATGATCGAGTTCTATTGATTAAGACCTTAGCTTCTATCCCTATATTCAGTTGCCTGAAACCCAGATCTAACATATTTACATTTACATCTAGTTAGTTTATTAGCATGTTTCCATATTTATTTATTAGCATATTTCCATATTTACATTATTAGCGTACTTCTATATTTATATTACAGCATATTTCCATATTGCATCTACACCTTCTGATAAGGAGTATTTCTTTAAACCAATTACTTGTTACCACTATAATTATAATCACCTAGCTTAGTCTTAGAAATAAGAAATCTATTGTGTGCCATTGTTCTATTGGTTCGATCCCTAAGTACTACACCTGATCTCTCTGCAATAGTATTGTTTTGTGTGTTGGATTAAGAGTTATTTGATATTTAATTGTTTAGGATATTTTTACCCTGCTAGAACAGTAAAACACCACGCACGTCAATTACGCAGATGTACCATCAAGTCATACAGGTCCCTCTCTCATTCCTAATTACGATCAGCATCGCAACCCTCTCTGCTCGAGAATCACCGTTGTCGATATCTCTTGTATTGGTGTCGGATTCCACGAGAAGTTTTTGCATCGATCGATGCATGTCTCTTCTGCTGTGGATGCTACGTTTGATGGTTATTGGGTATGAGAAAAATGAGGTTTTTATTCTTTGTTGCTTCTGTACTGCTGGGCATGCGCTTGAAAGATAATAATTTTTTTGTAAGTAATAAAAAGAAAAGAAAACTAAGACAAAACTTGCAACAAATCTAATGTAATCCTTTTGCTCCCGCGGTAACAGTGCCAATTTGATATGTGCTCATTATGTTAGAGCACTGATTACTCTCTCAAATAAAAGGTTCAACTGTAGTACTTAGGTATCGAATCCACATATGAGCTAGTGCACACAATAGTTTTGATATTCAACTTAAGTTAGCTAGGCAATTAATAAGAATTAAATAAGTAAACAAGGAATTATTGTTTGTAGACAAGTAAGGAAAAAACTAGATCTAGGGTTTTCAGGTACTGAATTATAATGGATAAAAGCTAAGGGGTTTTTAATTAAGAACACAAATTTTAATTAGTAAATATTATAAGTTTTCTATCCTATGGTAAGGCTCAGAGTCTACAACATTCATGTGCAAAACTCAAATGAGCGTCGATCGGATGGTATGAAAACGACATCGATCGAGTGTCTTTCTTAGTCAGCATTAAACGATAAGATTAAATTGTCCTTATAATCACTAGACATTCCTCTTTTCCCTAGTAATAAGTTCAACATGATTTATTCAGGTAATGATCATACTCTGCGAAGTTTTCAAATTATCATAAGATAAGGTTCTAGTTAGCTACTCTAGAACACAAGAAATAAGTACAATTCTATTGATAGATCTAATAATCACCCTAGCTATTCTATTGTTTGATGAATTCATCAAACTTTTAATATAAACCCTAATATAACAAGGTGACTACTCCAGACATAGCTAAGCAGAAATATAATCATAACATGAAATAATCTGATATAGCCTATTTAGTACCAATTTTTAGCCATGTTATAGGCTCTATTTAGGGTTTATTATGTGTCTCTAGGCTATGTTTTTATGTCTTTACAGGTAAGGTGCGTTTTT
>CAJHQP010007218.1:0-33501 GCA_905132765.1 Moricandia arvensis
CATCCAAAAGTTTAAGAAATATTTTTTTAAATTAATCTTTGATTAGTTTTTTGATTTCTATTTTAACTTCTCTATGTCTAGATGTCCGTCCAATTCCAGCCTAACGTAATTCTTAATATGGGTAAAACCAAGTTCAATTGAAAGACTGAATGTTGGGGAAACTCATTGGCCAAAAGAGAAATCTTTTTTGTCAAGTGGATCTTTAGGTTAAAGCTCAATTGGCGTGAGATAACAAACTTTCTAGGAGTCTTATGATTCCACATTAAGTCTGCTCTCAAAGGTTTGAATTCTTTGAGAGTCGTCGTGATTACTGATATGTCAAACAGTTTAAGACTCCTCAGTAGATAGTCATCCATCTCATATAAAAGTAAAAAGTTTCTTAGGGACAAGTGTTCTCTTCAGATTCTTCTAATATTTTCAAAAAGACAACTTGCAAAACTTCTCATTCTTATGATTTCATAAATAGCGAGTTTATAGTATTAGGTGTGGTGCACAATTACTCGTTTAACTTGACTCCTAAAGTCGATTTTTACTAAAAGTTGAGTAATTTGATTTGACCAAGTCGAGTATGCTCTAAGTAATTTAGTTTAATTGCTCGCTAGATAAAATCAAGTTATCAATATTAAAAAAAGTATTATTTGGCGTTTTTAAAATGACATAAAATATTTAATTTTCCTAAATCCTAGTAAAATAACTGTTTATATCCTAATTTCCATAAGTGAATTAAAAATATGTGATATATTTTAATATAATTATTTTGTGATTTTTAATTTCTTTTATTATTATTTTTCTCGGAATTGACTAAAATAATAGAAAAAAAATAAAATGGGAAAGATTAAATTTTTTATTTTTATAAATGATACAGATTATTTAGATTTTTTGAATTTTCACAATTAGCAAATAAGTTACCAATAAATTTCAAGTAACCTTGCAATAATTATAAGCAACAAATAATAAAACAAGACAAATAACTTACAAATCTGTCATTTTTTATCAAGTACTTAAACTGTAAATGCATTCATTTTAACAAATCAGGTAAAAAGTAAAAAATATTTACTCCGTACAATACAATACTCAACCGAATACCATGTTATAATCAAAATACCAAGTTAGTCGGGTTGTGCCCACCCTTTTAGTAATGCCCTATTAATAAAATCTTTATAGTTGAAAAACTTTCAGATGAGAATAGTCGACGAGAAATCACCAAGTTTTGCAAGACTGGCTGATATTGGAGAAAGCATCCTGAATCAACTATGTCTATAATAATATATGCTTAAAAGCAGCAAATAGGAATTGGGTTTGAAAATTACCAAATTCTTTTTTGCCAGAATGCTAAACTATTTCATGAGTCTATTTGACTGAACAAATTCTTGAATTTTCAGGTACGTTGTTACTTGACAGGTTGAAATGCCTTTGATTTTCTTAAGCTCAGAATTCTAAAATTATTGCAAGGTATCCAGTATATTATAAACTCTGTGAGTTGTAACGGTAAAGAATCAAGGCCAGGTGATGGTGGACAGGGGCCCCAAGGGAAAATTTGGACCGCCATTGGACTGAAGGTTTGTGATGCATCCATGCTCCAAAGAAATATGTCCGACCACAGATTTACCCTGAATCCTAGTGGCTTAAAAAAGCCTTTTTGCATGTTTGGTTTCTTCAATGGGATGATTCTCTTTGTGGGACACTATTAAGTGACTAAATTTTTCTCATTTATTCTAATTATATATAAGTTCTGAAGATAAAAAGAAAATGAAATCTTGAGACAATAGAGAATCGTCAAAATATGAAGGTATGCAAAAGTTCATATTACCATACCACAATGGACAGACAGTATCTCTTCTTCTCTCTCGTCCTCAGTCCTCTCTTAACAGGAATCAAAGTTGGAGACACCAACAACCACGCCGATGATTGCCGTGAGCACCACTCCTCCGCGGCAATGCCTAAGCAAGAAAGTATTGAGAGAAGGAGAGATTCCTGAGCCTGCGGTTCAGCCACCTCAGGGATCACCATTGAAACGGTGAGAGCTGTTGCTGCTAAGCTGCTCTACAGACCTTCTCCATCTTCAGGTTTTTAGATGCAATTCGACTTTAAACCTCCGTGAAGGCATGGCTAAGGAGGAGGGGAGGAGATGGAACGCCTAGAATGGCCTTCAAAGGCAATGGCTTGAGTGGCATGAACAATGACACGACGGAGGTAGAAGCCATCTCTTTGTCTCTCCTCTTCTAATATTTTTCGAGTTTGTTTGTCAATGTGAGTTGGGTCTATGAGAAAAGCATAAAATTATCTGCATATGAGGAGTGGGAAGAGTATGAGTCTTACGTGGCCAGCTCTGAATAAGATTCTTCAGATAAGGTATCAACTTATCTTTTATTTTCATACCCAATCACAGCTCTTTGCTTTTCTTTGGTAGAAAATCACACAAAAACAAAAGTTATACGTTTACCATTTAGATTGCGATTTTACAAACACTAAAGAAATCTGCGGCAAAAATAATGCTTTTGTTTAATTTTATTATATATTGTTTAACTTTATATACATTTATAAGTATTTATTCGAAGTGTATTAATTTCGTGTAAAATAGTTTACGTTATAGAATGAAAGAAATAGAGAAAATAGAGAAAGCATACTATAAATACAAATCGAGAGAAAAGATGTTTTATTTATGGTTTCGAAGGGGTGTCGAGAAATTTCGTATTTACAACTTCTTTTATAATGAAAAAGGAATTTTTGACAATTTTATTGTGAGTTTGTAAAAATGATATAGGCTCTGTATCATTCTCGCTCGAAAGTGTTGCCTGACTTTCATAACAATCTTTTATATATTCCCTTCGAAGTATTGTCTCCCTTTCTTTTTCACTTTTCAACTACTTAGCATTGAAAGTAGAATAGCTAGTTGTCTAAGGGATTACATATCTTAATTTGTGATCCTAGTGACCAAGTGAATCTAGGAATATATCTAAAAGAGTAAGTGATTGTCGCTTGGATAGGTTAGCTAAATCTTGGAATTATGGGTTGTTGCTTTATTGATGGCGAGAAGTGTGCTTTTTCCTGTGCCAATAGAAGGGTCCAACGCATTTAAGTAACTCATGACAGTCGCCTAATCACCAACCATCATCTACCAAAGCCACTTTAGTAGTTGACAGACTTTGCTTTCCGTGGCGTGTTTGGTTGATGTGGCAGCAGTGCTATATTGGATTTTTTTAAAGTTGTCTTCTTGTTATATAAGACCGGCCCTATTCCTATATTTTTCAGTGGATGAAAATTTTTCCAGGGGCATCTGTAATACAATAGAACTCTGTTTTCATGTGGGAGGAATGTTTTGGTGGTTGTGGGCGTATAGTTAGTATTTTGGTTCGGCATAACGATATCATCAGAAGCTGTTGTCTTCTGTCCACACACGTTTATTCCATAATGGCGAGTTGATCACATGCACAATATGATCTCGTTTATTCTCAAATAGTACATGTCTACGTCATTTTCCACTATCTTCCAACCCAAGAAACAAAGAAAGATTACTACAGGACTCACTTGCATTATGGCTAATAATTTCTTTTGGCATGAAATGCATATGGCTAACGAGACCCAACAGTTTGGAAATGGCATATTGGGGCTACATTTTCCACGTTTCCTCCATAGGTCTGAACAATCCCCATCAGTTGGGTCTGCTCAAACATCGGTCCTTGAATCCGACTTCATTGTGTTTTCTTTCGAAACATCATCATTCAGATTCAAGTGAAGTTCTCTAAGGACCTCTTTTCTTTTTTTATCGTCCTCAACCGTTTGAGGCATTTCTCCGGTTGAAACCGTCTTAATTTCGTTGGGCCTCTAATTTATTATTAAAGTTTGGTGTTCAAAAAAAACGGAACGATTTCACTAGCCTGTACAATATAATGTACGGCTATGGTTGTTGCTCTACTGTTTGCTATCGTTGGCGAGTAGGATTAGATAGTCTAAAAAACAATGAGTCTCACTCGCTCCTTCACAACCACTCTTTTATTCTTGGGATCTGGCATTTTGTGACTTAGCAACTTGTAGGCTGTTTTCATGAAATACTCTATCTACAACATGAACACTAATCCATGGATCAGCTGCACAGAACGGTGCAACTCTAGAGCTACAAGTCGGATTGAATTTTCATTCAGTGTTTTTTTCTTGAGAAAATATACAATATAAATCTCATAATAGTTAGCATCTCGGTCACTCATACCTACTACTCACTAATTCTGCTTACATACTAATACAATTATATAATTTCATTCTACTTTAGATGTTCCCCAATTAAATTTTCAAACTTACTACACAATATGAACATAATACGACAGCATATATGATTGTAGTTTCACGCATCATTACATTAAATCACCTGACGCACACTTACTATGAAACTTCGAGAGCTCAAACAGCAGCGCTACAATGCAGTACATGGCCTCATCTCATTGATGAGATTGGCAATCTTAGCCGAACACCATTGTCTCGTTAGTAAGAGTTTGCTTAACCATTGATCCTCCTTGTTTATTGTATCTCCGTTATTCGGAGAGAGTATCCCAAAAATGTCACCAGGTACAAATAAGCGGCAGGACAATCTCTCATGTCGCAGAGTGATATGATATTATAACTGATGGAGATGTCTGATCTTTTGTCATAACAAAAATGTATACATTCATATACTCTCACACTGTTTGTACTTTAAACTTCCAATGATAAATACATATATAGCTTAAGTAGTCAATAACTTGCAGCGTCATATCACAGCTGCAACACCAAAGTAAAAACATATATTTCTCTGGAAGGAACTAATTTCTGAGCATGGGATACAGAAGACAAGTATAACTATCCCTACGAGGCTTCCGATCTGCCGAGGCCTTGGGGACAGAAAACGCTCAAGAATTAATTAAGCCCTCACTAGTCAGAGTTATCATAGTTGCTGCTTTATTAACCGCACACCGGACAAACACACAACTTATTGGCAATTAAATATATTCTACTGTGAGACGCGTCAACGAGACAACACAAATACTGTAATAACAATGTCAAACTCCATAATGCTTGTATAGTACACAACCATAATCATCACTATTGAACACTCATATTGTTTCTGCGTAAAAGTTTTTTTCAAACATCATCGTATTCTAGACTCACCTTGCTCGAGTTTTTGAGTTGTAGATTTTATTGGCATAAAAGGATAATTCTCGAGGCATGGGTCTCACAGATGTGCCTCATAAGTCTGATAGAACCAATTACATCACGCAGCCAACGTTATGGAGAGTATTCTCCTCGGCTCATACAAAGTGCCGACACCACCCGAAGCATTCTTCTGGCTTAATAGGAGACTCCGCGGGGCCTAGGTATCGCACACCTGTGGAGGCGTACATACGAATTGATCCGAGGATGTCTCCTCTGTACATCCGCGTCGGCATGGTATACGCATGGATGCTTACACAAACGGTCTCCTGCTACCAAGCTTTACCCGCAGTCCGTCTAGTATGCGTTCGTACAAGTGTCATCCTTCTCTCTGCGTACGAAAACACTGGAACACGAAAGCTATTTATAAATGGAGGAATGATCTTTCTATTAAGTGTCGTTTACCTACTTGATAGTTATTACTCTATCGGAGTTTCACGATCCTCCATTGTACCGCTCACTGATAGCTGTTCTAACTGGTTCGACTTATCATGTTGAAAGCAAGCAAGAGAGAGCTCTCTTCTGTCGCCGTAAATCTTATTCTGCTCTCTAGAAAGACACAACACATATAAAGGTCTGCATTCGCAGCAATCAAACTGGAAAGAGAAGGGGTTTATGCAATATAGTTGAAGTTGAGGAGCAGCTTAAAGCAATGCGCAAGTATGGTAAAGGGTATCTTGCTCACTCATGTTCCATAACTTCCACCTCCAATGATAGCGATCATGATGTGGCAAAGAAGAGAGCTGTATTTCAGATAAATGATGCTCTCTCGCACGGTCTACATCGTAAGCACTACCACTTCGCTAAGCAGCAGAGAGACGAGTAGCTATGTCGTATACATTATGTTCCCCTGGTCCTTCTAATTTTAAGTAATCCTTAGTTGATATTTTCTATTAGAAGTTCTAAGTAGTTGAGCACTTTCTCTTTCAACATGACACAATTTGTACTCCATGCAAAAGCACAAATAACAAGGAGTTTTATGGTGTCCTCGTTCATAGGATCATGTTGGGATAATGTGACTCATATGTATTCTCTGAGGATTTAGAGTCACATTGAGAGAGCAGATGAGACCACTATGGACCAAAAGTGGTATCGACAATGAGACACGTATTGCGACGGTTTATAAGGAATTTTAGAAGCTTGTCGATAATTTTCCGGACAGTTTTTCTCGAGACATACTATATTCGTGGCTCAAAGTTGTTTATCACTTGATAGAGTCTCTTATGGTCATGGGGCTAAAAGTATGTACTCGATAATCCCACTCTTTGAATACATCACAATAATCGATTATTCTCCACCTTCAACTTATCATAATTACATGGTATCTCTGAAATTTCTGAACACTCTCAAAGAAATATTCGAGGAGTATACCTTAGTCGACCTACCTAATGTTTGATATAACAGACCGAGCCAGTCTCATTAACTAGCATCTTACATAGCGGTTCACATTATATTATTATTTCGGTGCCAAAGGAAGTACGTGGGGTCTGAGTCACGAAACCCTAGGCTGCACTTTCCCTCGAAGATTCTGGAAATTGTAGCGGATGCGAAGGTAAGCGGCTTCCCACAGGTGCTAAAATTATTATATACGTCCAGACCAAACAATCTCTTGGATCTTGGGCGGATTTGTTATATGTATCGAGTGCGAAAGGCTCTCACGCAGAAGAATATGATCTGTGAAATAAAGAGATAAAAGCAACTTATATCAAAAATGGATCTTCACTACTATACTTGTGTGGTAGTCTCGAGACTACGACATTCCTTAGCAGAGGCTGCTTTTGAGAATAAAACACCGTGGGAGTGGTCAAAAACGGCGTCTAGGGAACTTGAGATAAGAAGGTGTGTCGAACACTATTATCTTCAATGGTAGAGCAGTCCTCGCGATCGACGAAGTGTTTTGGTGGGTATAGAGAGGATTCAAACATCGTATCTGAGTTTGTCATTTTTAGCTTTTATTAGAGTGCATCTCAGGAGGGATATGAAACCAGGAAAACGTTATAAGCCTCTTTATAGTAGTCCATATTCGTATTTCGCAAATAACAATCCCAATGGAGGCAAGACTTATTTATCGTCTATATTGTCTGAGAGTATATCAGGAGAGTGAGGTATCCTCATCAGAGGGAGCTTCTTCACATTCTCATATTCTTGTAGGTCCAATTGTTGTCTTCATTTAAATTCTCGCATCGTCATGTAGACTTATCATATGCTGAGTTTCCTGTACATAAGTGTTGTCTAGACTTTGTAGCGTGGTATGGAGTGCACAAGAAATCCGGAACCCTGTAAAGCTGGTCTGTCGTCTAGTCTATACAGTGTCAGGGATCAAGAACATATAGATTTGCGATTGGGTAATGGCTCTGTGCAAAAAGCCAGCTATACTTTTCTAAGTGAATCGCGTTTGGAGAATGGGATCTCTCTGTTTGCTGCGTCCATGATCTTGAGAATAAGTTTAGCTCCAAACTATTGAGAAAACATGGTCTTGGCCCTTGCAATCTAGAGCACTTTCGGCGATTTTCGTTGTCTTCAGCCGCTCACGATAGATCCTACAAAGCATTGGTAATACAATTTGGATAATAATCACATATGAGTCTTACCTTCTTTGATGTGATTTATCCTGTTCACTCTTGCAGAATACCATTATGACCAGCAGCTTAGTCTTAAATCTGTCAACGTTCAAAAGCATCTGTTGCACGAGGCGACCTGTGTTAGGCTGACAATAAGCGGCACGATAATGCACACATGATGATGTGTGTGTTCATATATGAGTAGCCCTGATTTAAAGAAAGACTAGGCACAAGTTAGTGCGCTTTTCCATTTGACTATCGCTCAAGACTTCCAAAAACCAACACCAACACCAAAAAGCTTTGACAATATACAAGACATATTCATGGACTCTCACGGTCGCCTGTAGAAGATAACACGAAAAAAACATGCTATCAGCAAGGAGCCCCGTCAACCTCATCTAAGTTGTTCATCTCCTAGATCCACATTGGGGCATTGGTTAGTGACTTGGTCAGAGATACCCCTTTTCCCCAGTTTTCATGAAATGCGATAAGAGTACTGCAATAAAAGAGTTAACCTCTCTGCATCAGAATCATCTTAATCTGGTGTTATTCAAAAGATGGATGTTACTCCTCCAAAACGTGTGTTACAAGTTACTGGAAGATTTGCAAGGAGATGAACTCCCAATTCCAACTCTGCTTCCCCACTGAAAACAGCTAGGGAGAATTATGTGGATGAGGTAAACTCACCTACAGATTAGACATTTTCTTTGCAAGCTCTTTCCTGGTGTGTGTAGGACTGCCAGAGAGGTAGACAGTCATTGTTAGGGAGATTCACTGCGAGGGCATTAGCTGTGTCCTTCTTGTGGTGTGGCGAAAGGAAAGCATACCAGTCACAGTCTTTGCACGTATGAGCGTCTCCTATCTCGGGTTTCCTTAAACGTCTGTATTATTGGAAGCATAGACTAGCATGTCGGTGCCGCAGTGAAGAAGAAGATAACGCTTCCTCGGCGAGAGTGATGTCACGTTGGACTTTATGTGATTCTTGTAGGCATATTTGGAAGGCTAGAGAGTGCGTGTTCGTCTTTGAGATCACGTTTAAGATTGTAGCAGTATATGATGTCCGCGTGAGCCTCGTAGGGACCAGGCGGAGAGTGTGGTGCAGGACTTGAAGTGCAGAGGCCTGATCGACCTGTGCAGCATGTGTCGCCGTTCGATCGTCGACCTGAAGTCTGGAAAGAGTCATCAGCAGTGAGTGTTATAGTGTAACATCGAGGCTTCTCGATCCCTCTAGTGTAATAGTAGGTGTATGGTGGGATTGTTCATAGCCATATTTGTAAGCTGTATGGTTCATAGCAGATGAGCTTTCTCTCTATGTCAATCAAGGCGGGAAGCTGAATTACATACATTTGGTTAGGTTTCACTTGCTCTGCAAAGATATGCAGTGTCAAGAGAGTGATCACTAAAGAATCCTTTACTAAAAGCGAAGAAGCTCTGATTCGATCCATGTGATTTTGGTGGTTAAGAGCACTAATTGTGCACATTAGTCGGCAATTACTGTAGTCAGTTTGACGAATGGAGTTTGAGCAATGTGGTGTCAAAGGGAGGAGCAAGGTTGCTTAGCGCTCACTGCAGAAGCGTGTAACTAATGAGCATCCATACACCGCTTGTATGGCTGGACTCTACGCAATAAGAGAGGAGGCCGTGCGTCTTCTAACCTCTCTTCTCATGAGTAAACTATAAAGGTGGTGAACTCGTCCTTCGCCATCTTCATTGAAGTTTTGATGTTAGAGTGATATAATTGGTGTTACTTTTGTTTCTAGTGTTACATCTTACGTAATATTGTTTTTTAAAACTTGCTTAATCCTCTGTTTCACAGTGTATGTTGGCATGTTGTAGGTTTTGTATGTATTCTTACATTTTGAAATATAAATCAGCATAAAATATTGTATAAAGAATTGAGTAAATAAAGTTTAAAATACATATAAAACAATAACGCCGTTTTTGGATCAAATAATGAACTGCTTTAGTTTTAGAACCAATTTATATGGTAATTAGCATATAGAGAAATACCATAGAATCAGACTTAAAGAGAATTTTTGTCACACAAAATTGACTTCAAAGAGAATAAATGACTAAAATATATTTTATTAAAAGGATGTAAATATACGTTTATACGCATAGGGTTAACTAATCTAGGATTTATGGTTTTAAGTTATGGGGTGGAGTTTTGAGGTGGAG
The DNA here is from genome assembly GCA_905132765.1 of Moricandia arvensis. NCBI lineage: Eukaryota > Viridiplantae > Streptophyta > Magnoliopsida > Brassicales > Brassicaceae > Moricandia > Moricandia arvensis. The sequence goes on from CAJHQP010007218.1 coordinate 9,921, forward strand.
GATTTAAATTAAAAAGAAAATATTAAAATTTTTTAAAATTAAAGATAAAACTATTTGATGCATATTTTTCTTGATATGCTATTTTAATGAGCAAAGAACTTTGAAATAGTTATTTGATAAAGCTTACATATATGTAAGAGATAGTAAGAGTAAATAGATCTAAAAAGTTTTTGTCAGCATAAAATAGCACTCAAATAGAAAAATGACCAAATAAAGCTTTATTAAAGAGAGTTATCATATATACATTTATATACGCCACTAAGTTAATTAATCTAATGTTTTAGAGTTATGAGATGATGTTTTGAGAAGTGAGGTTTAAAATTAAAAAAAAAATTATTCATTTTCAAAACAAAACTTAAAAAAAAAAACTATTAGAAAGACTTGCCCTTTATTTAATTAAAGTAACTATATATGTATGTAGTCGGTTGGTACATGAGGTAATGAGAAGAAACCTCAACACTTTCATAGGCAAAAACGTTTTGAAACTTGAACAGGTTGGCTGGGCTTTGGTTAAAGCCTATCTTGCCGGCCCACTAAGTATCTGTCTCGATCGATCCCTCGTAAGGATTTTCCCCAGAAAGGGACCATCACCTTCGCTCTTGTCTACAGTTACCTTCGTATATCAGAATCTGGGGAACGCATGGATTCGTCACCATCACCCGACGGCGCTAGAGATGAATCAATTCCGCGACGACGCCATAATTCTCTCAGTCACTTCCGCACTCGCTAAGGACGCTCTCTCCTACTTCCAGTCTTTCAAATTCCACGACTGTCTCGACATTCTTATTCAGCTCCAGCAGAAGAAACACAACGATCCCAATGTCAGTTCAGATCTGGTTTTTGTTTCATTCTCAAAGTTACTTTCGTCTGATTTGCTTTCTCAATTTTGAAGCAGGTTCTTCACAATATGGCAATTGCAGAATACTTCAGGGATGCTTGCTCGAGTCCCAAGAAACTACTCCAAGATCTTTACTCCCTCAAGGTAATTATTTACTTCTTCTACTATCTTCATCTTTATTATTGATGGTTTTATCTTCTCTTCTATTTAATTTTAGAAACAAAGTGAAGAACTTGCTTCTGCTGCTAAAGAACATGTGGAATCTGGTACTACCGTCTCTATATCAAAGGATCATTTTGATACTACACTAATAACTCTCACATTGTATGTTCTCTGTTCTTTTTTTTTTCTAACATCCACATTTGTCAAGGTTAATTATTGATGTTCATTGGTCTCATGCAGGCGGTTACCTGGTTTCATCTGCACCAGTATACAAAATCTTTATCCATTCTTGAATCTTTATTTTCGAATATTGAGCCGCTAGACGAGGTATCGATTTTTTTTGTTATTTCTTTCCTACAGCCTCCAGTTAGCCCAACTTGGTTGCTACTTATATGCAGACAATTGCGCTTCAAATCTGCTTCTTGATGCTGGATACTGCGCTGGCTTGTCATGATGCTGTGAAATTTTTGGTTAGTATTGTTTTCACTCATCTCAAAGTCTTGAAATGTACTCTAGTGAAAATTTTCAACCAATATCCTTGGTTATATATGCTGTTTGCTATTGTCCCTTTCCTTATAAACATGTTCCAAAAGAGAATAATCGTTGTTTTTTTTAGCTGAAGTTTTGCCTTTTGTTGAGAACAGTTTTAGTAGTGGGTTGGGTTCCTTGATTTTATGTGGAAAGTCAATGATTTTCTCTTAGTTAGAATCTATTTTCATGCGTGTTACCTGTCAGGAAGAACTAATATGATCTACGTATTTTAAAATGCCATGAGAGAAGGGAGATCAGTTAATGTGTATTCTAGAATACAAGTTAATAGTTGACTGCAAATTCTACATTGCTTTAAACTGATGGGGGAAGGTTGGACTTTTAGTTCGATGCTAGGTTCTCAACTCTCATGGAATCTTTGATTAGTTTATATTCTCATTGCATGGATTCTCTCTGTAGATGTGTCAGTTTCTTTATGTATCTCAAATTGTTATTTTACAGGACGTGTATGACTATATTGTCAAAGCTTTTGGTGTTGGTGTTGGTTTTGGAAGTCTTGAGGAAAATGGAAGCGCAATGCAGCTTTCTTTAAATCAGGTATCAAAACATTGTCTCTCGTTAGCAGCTCGGTGGCCTCAGATGCTTTGAAGTTTGATTTAACAGCTGCTGGAAGTGGTTTGTGTGAGGAAAATCTAGACTATGAAAATGTTCTAGCGGCTGAGAAACGAATGAAGCCAGTTGGCCATATTCCAGCAAACAATCTTCTCAAGACATTAGAAGAAAGGTCGATCATGTCTGCTGACCTGAAGCTTGAGATGCAGCTTTACAGGGTCCGGTTCTTGCTTCTCACGAGAAACTTTAAACTGGCAAAGCGTGAAGTTAAACATGCGATGAACATTGCTCAAAAAGGGACTCCTCTATGGCTCTCCTCTTGAAATCTCAGCTTGAGTATGCTCATGGGAATCATCGAAAGGCTATAAAGCTTTTGTTGGTCTCCGGTGTACAAAAAGAATCAAGAACGTCAGGAATCTTCAACAACAACCTTGGTTGCATCTACTACCAGCTTGGCAAGTATCAAGCCGCCTCTGTGTTATTCTCAAAAGCTCTAAGGATCTGTTCATCACTAAGAGAGGAGAATCCAGTGAAGTTGTTTTCTCTTTCACAGGATAAGTCTTTGTTGATCACATACAACTGCGGTGTGCTTTATTTAGCCTGTGGGAAGCCGCTACTTGCTGCTCAATGCTTCCAGAAGGCAAGCCTAGTTTTCTGTGGACAACCTCTCCTTTGGCTCCGTATAGCTGAATGCTGTATACTGGCTTTACAAAAGGGTCTTTTGGAAGAGGGTTCGGAAATCAGAGTCCATGTAATTGGGAAAGGGAAGTGGAGAAAACTTATGATGGAAGAGAAGGGATTCGTACAACTTGCCCAATGGCCAAAGCTTTCATTACAACTGGCACGTATATGTCTCTCGAATGGTATGTATCTGCTCAATGGGTCTCTCTTCAATGACTCTAAATCAAATCTTGTATCACAACTATCCTTGAAGACCAAAGAGGTATTATCGTCAGATCATGGAGAATCTGATACTAACTCAGAATTAAAAGGAGGAATGAACCAGGACATAATTCAAAACTCCCTCTCTGCTTACAAGGATATCTGTCGTAGAGAGAATCATTTGATCAAACAGGCTTTTCTTGCCAATATGGCGTTCATAGAATTGGAACTGGAGAATCCTATCAAAGCCTTGTTAGCTGCTAATTCACTATTGCAACTTCCAGATTGTTCGAAGATTTATGTTTTCTTAGGCCATATTTACGCAGCGGAGGCTCTCTGCTTGCTCAACAGACCCGTTGAAGCTGGTGCTCATTTATCTGTCTATATACTTGGACATGAAGATTTTAAACTGCCATTTACGCAGGAAGACTTTGACCCATGGCGGGTGAACATGAGTTCCGACTGTGAGGAGACATCCGATTCTTCCACAGTGAATGCCCCGGATTCACTTAAGCCAGAAGAAGCTCGTGGGGCACTTTTGGCAAATCTTGCTGCTCTGTTTGCAGCACAAGGACATTGTGACCAGGCCAAACATTTCATAACACACGCGTTAACTGTCTTACCGAACAATGTACAAGTTATGGTTACAGCGGTCTACATCGATCTTATGTTGGGTAGGTCACAGGATGCCATTGTTCGGTTAAAGCAATGTACCCGTGTGAGCTTTGTCCCAGGCAGATCGGAAGCCTCGTAGAGGATTTGTGCTCTGTCCATGCTCGAGAAATTAGTTCCTTCCAGAGAAATATATGTTTTTACTTGTGTTGCAGCTGTGATATGACGCTTGCATTTTTGACTTAGCTATACTTGGAGAAGTAAACACAGTTGTTTGTAATTTGTTTCAGAGCAGACCCGTTAAAATCAATGAAAGGTTGTTTGTTGTAATTTGGATCTCAAAACAGTGGGAAGTACAAGGAAAGGTTTCTTGATAACAGCATGTTGCAAGATGCCAATTTTCAAATGTTTGCTCTAGTGTTTGCAGTAGTAGATGGTGAAAATAATTGTATTAATGGTTAAATGAAATTAATTGGAACTAATAGAAGAAGATGGTAGTGATTTGTTGTTTGTGCCCATCTGAACTTGTTTTTTTTTTTAAAAAAAAAAGACTTGTAGCTATGGCCGTTTGAGCATCCAGAAGAATTGTTAATAGTTTTAACACCAATGAAATCACAATGCAGATCCAAGAATAAAATGTTAGCTCTGTTTGTTTGTACTTCGCCAACGATAGCAAACAGTAGTAGCAACAACCATAGCGACTATTATATTGTACAGGCTAGTGTCGTTCGTTTTTTTTTGAACACCAAACTTTAATAATAAATTAGAGGCCCAACGAAATTAGACGGTTTCAACCGGAGAAATGCTCAACGGTGAGACGATAAAAAAGAAAAGAGGTCCTTAGAGAAGCTTCACTTGGAATCTGAATGATGATGTTCGAAAGAACACAATGAAGTCGGATTCAAGACCGATGTTGAGAGACCCAACTGATGGGGATTGTCAGACCTATGGAGGAAACGTGGAAAATGTTAGCCATATGCATTCCAACTGTTGGGTTTCTCGTTAGCCATATGCATTTCATGCAAAGAATTATTAGCCATAATGCAAGTGAGTCCTGTAGTAATCTTTCTTTGTTTCTTGGGTGGAAGATTTGGAAAATACGTAACATGCCTACTATTTGAGAATAAACGAGATCATATTGTGCATGTGATCAACTCAGCCATTATGGAATAACGTGTGTGGACAGAAGCAACAGCTTCTGATGATTCGTTATGGCCGACCAAATACTAACTATACGCCACATACCACCAAAACAATCCTCCCACATGAAACAGAGTTCTATTGTATTACAGATGCCTCCTGAAAATCATCCACTGAAAATATAGGAATAGGGCGGTTCTTATATAACAAAGAAGACACTTTAAAAATCCAATATAGCACTGCTGCCACATCAACCAACACGCCACTGAAAGCAAGTCTGTTCAACAACTAAAGTGGCTTTGGGTAGATGAGGGTTTTGTTGATAGGCGACTGTCATGAGTTACTTAAATGCTTGGACCCTTCTATGCACAAGGAAAAGCACACTCTCGCCATCAATAAAGCAACAACCATAATCCAAGATTTAGCTAACCTATCCAAGCGCAATCACTACTCTTTTAGATATATTCCTAGATCACTTGTACACTAGGATCACAAATTAAGATTATGTAATCTCCTTAGACAACTAGCTATTCTACTTTCATGCTTTAAGTAGTTGAAAAGTTGAAAAAGAAAGGGAGACAATACTCGAAGAATATATAAAAGATGTTATGAAAGTCAGCAACACTTTCGAGCGAGAATTGATATAGAGCCTATATCATTTAAAACTCACAATAAAAAATTGTCAAAATCTTTTTCTATATAAGAAGTTGTAATACGATAATTTCTCGACACCCCTTTCGAACATAAATAATAACATCTTTTCTCTCGTTTGTATTTAGTATGCTTCTTATTTTCTTATTTCTTCATTTATATACGTAACTATTTTACGAAATTAATAACTTCGATAAATACTTATAAATGTAATATAAAGTAAAACAATATATAATAAAATTATAACAAAGATTATTTTGCGCAGATTTCTTTTAGTGTTTGTAAAATGCATCTAAATGGTAACGTATACTTTTGTTTTGTGTGATTCTACAAAGAAAGCAAAGAGCTGTGATTGGGTATGAAAATAAAGATAAGTTGATAACCTTATCTGAAGAATCTTACTTCAAGCTGGCCACGTAAGACTCATATCTCCCACTCCTCATATGAGATAATTTTATGCTTTTCTCATAGACCAACTCACATTGACAAACAACTCGAAAAATATAGAAGAGGAGAGACAAAGAGATGGCTTCTACCTCCGTCGTGTCATTGTTCATGCCACTCAAGCCATTGCCTTTGAAGGCATCTAAGGCGTCATCCTCCTCCTCCTCCTCCTTAGCCATGCCTTCACGGAGGTTTTAAAGTGAATGCATCTAACCTGAAGATGGAGAAGTCTGTGAGCAGCTTAGCAGCAACAGCTCTCACCGTTTCAATGGTGATCCCTGAGGTGGCTGAAGCCGCAGGCTCAGGAATCTCTCCTTCTCTCAATAACTTCTTGCTTAGCATTGCCGCGGAGGAGTGGTGCTCACGGCAATCATCGGCGTGGTTGTTGGTGTCTCCAACTTTGATCCTGTTAAGAGAGGCTGAGGACGAGAGAAGAAGAGAGATATCTGTCTGTCATTGTTGTATGGTAATATGAACTTTTGCATACTTCATATTGACGATTCTCTATTGGTCTCAAGATTTCATTTCTTTTATCTTCAGAACTTATAATATATTAGAATAACATGAAGAAAAATTAGTCACTAATAGTGTCCGCAAAAAGAGAATCATCCCATGAAGTAAACCAAACATGCAAAAGGCTTTTTTAAGCCACTAGGATTTCAGGGTAATCTGTGGTCGACATATTTCTTTGGAGCATGGATGATCACAACCTCAGCCAATGGCGGTCCAAATTTTCCCTTGGGGGCCCCTGTCCACCATCACTGGCCTTGATTCTTTACCGTTACAACTCACAGAGTTTATAATATTACTGATACCTTGCAATATTTTAGCATTCTGAGCTTAAGAAATCAAAGCATTTCAACTTTCAAGTAACAACGTACCTGAAATCAAGAATTTGGTTATCAAAAGATCATGAAATAGTTTAGGCATTCTGAGCAAAAGAATTTGGTAATTTCAACCCAATTCCCTATTTGTGCTTTAAGCCATATATTTATAGACCATAGTTGATTCAGGATGCTTTCTCCAATATCAGCCAGTCTTGCAAACTTGGTGATCTCGTCGACTATCTCATCTGAAGTTTTCAACTATAAAATTTATTAATAGGCATACTAAAAGGGTGGGCACAACCCGACTACTTGGTATTTTTGATATACTTGGTATTCGGTTGAGGTTGTATTGTACGAGTAAATATTTTTTACTTTTACCTGATTTGTTAAAATGAATGCTTACAGTTTAAGTACTTGATAAAAATGACAGATTTGTAAGTTATTGTCTTGTTTTATTATTTGTTCTTATAAATTATTTGCAAGGTACTTAAAATTATTTGCTAATTTGTTGAAATTCAAAACTAAATAAACTGTATCATTTATAAAGAATATCTCATTATTTTTTCTATATTTCAGTCAATTCAAAAAAATAATATAAAGAAATAAAAATCCAAAATAATTATATAAATATATCACATATTTTTAATTCACTTATGGAAATAGAAATATAAAAAAGTATTTTACTAGGATTTAGGAAAATATATTTTCGTTCATTAACAACGCCAAATAATTACTTTTATTTAATATTTGATACTTGATTTGTACTTGCGAGTAATTTAAACATATTACTTGATACTCGACTTGGTCAAATCAAGTACTCAACTTTAGTACTCGACTTTAGAAGTCAAGTAACGAGTAATTGTGCACACCCCTAATACTATAACTCGCTATTTATGAATCATAAGAATGAGAAGTTTTGCAAGTTGGTCTTTTTGAAAATAGGAGAGAATCTTGAAGAGAACCACTTCTCCCTAATGAACTTTTTACTTTTATATGAGATGGTCTATCTACTGAGTAGTCTAAACTGTTTGACATATCAGGTAATCCACGACGACTTCTCAGAGAATTTCAAACCTTGAGAGAGACTTAAGTGGAAATCTAAGATATCCTAGAAGTTTGTCATGTCACGCCAATGAGCTTTAACCTAAAGATCCACTTGACAAAAAGATTTCTCTTTTGGCCAATGAGTTCCAACATGAATCTTCAATTGACTTGTTTTACCCATATTAAGAATTACGTTAGGCTTGAATTGGACGAACAATCTAGACATAGAGGAGTTAATAGAAAATCAAAAACTAATCAAAGATTAATTTTAAAAATATTTCTTAACTTTTGGATAAATATATGTATTTTATATTTATTTGCTAGCCATATACGGAAGAATCATTGTGGTCTAGTAGTATGTGATGCTATTGGTACAAGATGTTATGAGTTCGTACCCAGACCATCATTCTTTTGTTCTTTTTATGTTTTTTTCGTTAATGAAAAAATTGTAAATACTTATATTCTTTTTAGGGCTTCCATCTACTCTTCAATTTTTTCCAGCGCAGCCGCATTTCATTTAGGTAATCGATCTACTTCTCTGAGTTTTCTTATCATTTGTGTTGCTTTAGTAAACATCTACAGACATACGAACTTGAATTATCTTGATAAACCCGATCTGTTGGCCGAGTTTGATAGAATCACTACATTGAGACTGACATGTTCGTAGGGCATCTCCAACCAACTCCATTTTTTCTCTAAAATGAAGTAAAAGTGAATATGGAGTAACAAATGCTTCAACCCAACTCCATATCTCACTCATTTTAAATTTACTCCATAAATGGAGTAATCTATGTTCATGACTCTATTATGAGTGAAGAATGAAATTAGGTTGAAGCACTTTTACTCCATATCTACTTTTACTCTATTTTGGAGGAAAAAAAGAAGTTTACATTGGCAAGCATGCTCTAACCCACCGTAGATCCGTATGACGATTAACCACAAGGAAAGAGAGCCCTTAGAGGAGTCAAGCAGCCTCAACTCCCAAGTTTTTACCAACTCTCAATCCCTAGTTCCACAGAGCACCCCTGCCTCGCCATCTCTCAAGTCCCAGAGCCCACTCACATTGCTCTTCAATCCATCCAAGAGGGACTCGAATCAAAGAGGAAGAACAAAACTAGGGAACCTAGAGAGATCTATCATCGTCGGAACCTCACAGCTACGATACGAGCCCTTAACCCCTATGGCTGACTTCGGATTCACTGGAAGGCTCACCACCATCTTCGAGAAGCGACCAGTGTCTGTTAACATCGAAGAACAACAGAGTCATGTAACCCTGTATAGTCTGCCTCACAGACCTAACGACATCGGAAAAGAGAAGACGTGCGACCTAAGAACCTCATGGACCTCGACTAAACCACCAGAGCTGCACAAAATCGGAAGAAAGAAGAAGCTCAAGAGGGGGGGGGGGGGGAGAGGAAATCTCCTCCCGGCCAAATGAGTCGCGAAGACCGGAAAAGGATCCTCTCCGAACAATTATCGTGAGGTCCGGTAAAAGGCTCCCTCCGGTAATTACTAACATGTCTTAATTTCCCTCCTTGATCGTACACCACGTTCTATCTCATTCCTTCATTAATTGAATTCTTTATCTCTGATTTTTTCAATCAAAAATGTCATAAGTTTTTGAAGATCATAAATTTAATTTTTTCTGGTTTAATTTTAAGAATATGAATTAACACTCAAACCAATATCCAAACAAGCATCTTGTAACATATTAGGTTTATTCTTACACACAAAAAGAATACTGATTTTTTTTTGAAAATTATTGAACCCTCAGAAGTGTTAGAACATGTCCATTGGTAGAACCGAAATGATATCTCGCCAGTAAAATAATAAGAAAACATGGGAAAGAGATAGAAAATTTTCTCATTTGAAAACTTGTCAGAGCATTTTCTGTTGGAACAAAAATTTAAAAGCCTTTGAGCTATGTAAATATTTGTTGTAATGGAAGAGAAATTACAAATTTCTCTTGAGCTGTATTAAATATCTGTTTGTAATGGAACAAGAAATTTGCCTTGGACCTAAATCAAAAGATCTCATGTACAATCTTATAGTATAAATATGACACACTCTTATCAATGTTCAATAGCTTTGAGATACTATAGAGAAGAATGAAAGAGGCCATTATGCAAACCACTATACACACGCTGTGTGCCGTGGTCGGCCGAGCCGGCCGATCTTAGATTTGGACCTTGGTCTTGGATTTGTGGATGTGGCTTTACCCACATGTAAACATGTGTCTTTTACAGCAATTCATACCATGACATAATTTCTTAGATAAATCTTAAACATTATGTCTAAAAATCGAAACGTTTTAGATTGTGTCAAGATAATTTCAGAATACTTCCAGATAATATTGGAATATTTCCGAACCTTACTCGAACAATAAACAAGAATCTTTCGAATATTTTTCTCTTTATCGTTATCCCTTAACTTGGCGGTCAAGCCTCCCTCCCATTATAAAATGAGAAGTCCAACCTCTTGACTATAAACACACTTAGAAGCTTAAAACAAATTAAAAAAGTTCCAAGAAAAACCCTAGTCATCTACTTAGTAAAGTCTCGAGAGTATTAATAGTAGTTATTGTTTGTAAATTATGTTTTGGGTGTTGCGAAACACTCTCGTCATGGGGGTTATCCTTGGGATTCAAAACTGCACTGAAACCTTTACAAATTACTGGTGATTTCTCTGAGTTAAGGAAAATATCAAATCTGCGACCTGTGATTTGTATATTTCGCATAATGATTTTTAAATTGTTTTCCTACTCGTTTTATTATCGTTTTTTATTTATTTCATGATGTTAATCAAGAATTTTTGCGGTCCCACAGTCTTACCTCAATAATCCGCTTCCTGTTTATCGCTTGAATTGGATTGGTAATTGCCGAACAATATTTCTATAAAACGATTTATAAACAGTTTTTCCAAAAAACGTTTTTCTAATCATCTGAAACGATTATGCAACGCTCTTTAGCTATTTGGCAGAAAGTTTGCTCAATAAGACGAATTGAATAAGGTAACGACTTATGCGACTATCTCTGAGAGTTTGCATTCTTGTTTTTCTTAAAATGATATGTTACTAAAATAGCGTTTAAGAACGCCTTCTAGGTCGAGTTTGGGAACGACTATATTAACTGTAACGCGATTTCTGGGAAAGTTTATTGTATAGCGAATTAAAAGTTTAATCGCTGTTTGAATTGAGTTCTTAATACTTACTACGGTTTATTTTTTGTGAACAGATTCAATCATGACTGATGGTGATGACACACACGTCAATGGGGGCAACCGGTGCAACTAGTTATAGTCAATCACTTGGAATACTACCTACAATTTTTGTCTGTGCCTACCAACAAAAACATACTTTAGCCTGATAAGTTTGATAGACAAGCTTCAAACAATGGCAGCAATGGATGCACTTCTTTCTAACTACTCTGAATTTAGAAAGATATCTTATGAGGTCAAACTAGTGTACCGGTGGACAAAATAGATTCCTATGGCTCTTACTTTCATTGATACATGGGAGCATGGCAACTTCTTATGCAAGGGTTACATTCAAAACCGTTGGTGGACCAATTGTCAGTGTTTAAAGTGAGGTAGAATCTTCCAAGATTTGTGAGACGCTGTGGAAAGAAATACAAGTCTTTCAATTTAGGCTCTGGGAAAATTCGCCACATGAAATTTTTTCAATTTGTGATAATAGACTCACGACCTATCATGGATCAAGTACATGAGCTACAATTGATATTTCAAGAGATCAGCCGAAGAAGGAATGAAGCTTTGTGAAAACTTTCACAGTGAAGTGCTTCATTGAGAGCTTCCACCAAGTTGGGCGACTTTCAAAAAACTATCTTGCTTACAGAAAATGGCCTTGACGTTGGTAAATCTGATTACCATACTTCAGAATGAGTCACTAAAACATGACAAAGAAAGGGCAATTCAAACTTACAATGTCAATGTCCCAGAGTAGCAATAATAGGGATAAAGGAAAAGGCAAGATTTCAGAAATCTGGGCCGAATAAGCTTGCTCAAACAAGCACCCATGAGCTTCAAGAAACAAACTCAATCTTCCACGAACAACAAATTCGTTGAAAATGTGGCAAGGTAGGACATAGATCCTCTGAATATCACAAGAAGGCCATGGGGAAAATTCATGCAAACCTAATTGAAGCTGATATGCTGCACTGTGGTCACGGAAGGCCAATGTGGTTGAAGATAACCCCAAAGAATGGTGGTACGACGACATGTACCACTATACACATCTACGTTGGCAAAGAAATGTTCCAATACACATCAGAAGTCTAAAACTGATGATCAAGTGAAGTTGGAAAATGTCTCCCAATCCAAGATTGAAGGTACTAGAAAAATTATGTTGAAGATGACTTCTGGAAGAGAGGTCGCTCTAACCAACTTGAAGCATGTTCAGACATGATGAAGAATCTGATCTATGGATCTCTCATGAGTAAGCAAGAATTTGGAATCAACTTCGAATCCGACCAGTTGATCCCCAGGAAGAGTAGTGTTTTCTATGGAAAGGTTTTGATAAGAATTGACTTTTCAAAATGTCTGTAATGACTGTCATTCAAAAAAATGTTGTACATAATTCCAATGCTTCAATGAATAAGAATCTAATTACTTATGCCGTTGACTATACTAATATTTCGCATGAAAGATTGAGATATCTAAATTATAAGTCTGTACAAAGACTAAAGAATATGAACATTATCTCAAAGTTCAAAATAAACCAAGAAAAATGTGAAGTTTGTGTCCAAGGAAAAATCACGAGAACACTATCACCTCATGTTGAACGAACAACCGAACCTCTAGGTGGATACACACAGAATTTGTGCGACTTGAAGTATTTACAAAACAGAGGCGGTAAAAAAATTATTTGTGACTTTCATAGATGATTGCACAAGATATTGACATGTTACATGTTACGAAGTAAAGATGAAGTCTTGGACAAATTCAAAGAGTACAAACTCGAAGTTGGAAAAAAACCCGGAAAGAGACTAGCAAAATAGTCAAAACTGATAGAGGAGGCGAATAATGATGGACCTTTCAATGCATTTATCAAGTAAGCGACATTATCCATCAAACGATTGTTCCATATTCACAAGAATCAAACAGAGTTGTGGAAAGAAAAAAAATAAACTTTGAAAGAAATGATGAATGAAATGTTGCTGGAATCTGGTCTATCCTAGAATCTGTGGGGGGGGGGGGGACGCTACTCACCACAAACTATATCTTCAACAAAATAGTTCGTAAGGTAACATGCAAACGCTATATGAAATTGGGAAATGTAATGTATCTTCATAAAAATACCTCAAAGTGTGGGGGTGCATGGCAAAAGTTGGCAGTTCCACCTCCTAAAAAAGTTCACAATTGCGACCTAAAAGTGTGGATGAGTTTTTTCATTGGTGATGCACACAATACAGTACTTATCGGCTTCTGGTAATTAAACCAGATATACCTGACAATCCATGTAAATACAATCATTGAAGTCGAGGAATACTTCATTTCAAGGTAATTTTCCGTGTAAGGATAAAAAAAGTATCCTAAACGCACTCGGTGAAGAATGAAGATGTGGTTACCTCTACTAATGAGGCAAATACTTATGGAATTGTTTGTAGTTGAAGCATAAGATGTCGTAAACGAACCTAGACGAAGAAGAGAGCTCGTGTAGAAATTTTTTGGTGAAGATTTCATGATGGTATTTCTCGCTGAGAATGAGCTGAAATCTAGCACATAAGCCATGTCTAACCTTGACACATACTTCTGGAAAAAAGCAGTCGATAGTGAACATAATTAGATATTTCATAATCATACCTACGAGATAGTTGATTTACCTCAAGGGTTTAAAAGACTAGGGTCTAGATGGCTATTCAAACCAAGTTGAAACTGATGGCCCAATCGATAATCACAAGCCAAAACTTGTTGTGCAAAAATTCAGACAAAAAATGTCAATATTTCTTCAACACCTATTCTCGAGTGACGAGAATAACTTCAATGAGATTGTTGATTGCAATTACAGAACTAAGAGATTTGGAATCCATTAAATGGATGTTAAAAATGATTTTCTAAAGGGATTTAGAAGAGGAGATATACTTGAAAGAATATGAAGGTTTCGTGATTCGCGTCAAGAACACAAAGTTTGGAGCTTGTGAAGTAGTTGTGTGGGCTGAAACGAGCTCTGAAACAATAGCATGAAAAACTTGAAAATGTCATCATGTTAAATGATTTCAGCATTAATGAATTGTGATAAATTCATTTACTATAAAAAGTACTCCTAGTGGGTATATTTTATTATGCTTGTACGTAGATGACATGCTCACCATCGGGCAACAATAAAGATATCATCCAACAAATCAATAACATGTTTAATAGTCAGTTCGACATGAAAGAAATGAGTCTTGCAGATGTTATTCTTGGCATTAAGATCACAGAAATCCTGATGGGGACAATTTTATATCAAGATCATTATGCTGAAAGACACTCGAGAGATTTATGACATACTCTAGTGGAACTGCAAAAACTCATATCGACACAATGTTGCACTTGACCAAGAACGTAGGTGAGCAGTGTCACAAGTGGAACATGCACGAGTAATTGGAATTTTAATGTACTTAACCAATAGTACAAGAACCAATCTAGCGCATGCAATCAACGTATTAAGTCGCTACACAAGTAATCCAAGTCATACACACTGGAAAGCCATAAAAATTCTATAAAATTGTTTGAGATACACCAAAAGTTATGGGTTGCACTACAGTAAAGAACCAACAGTCTTTGAAGGATAGAGTGAGTGATGCAAACTGGATATCAGATTCAAAGAACTAGAAATCCACAAGTGGATATGTCTTTAAGCTTGGAAGTGCAACAATATCTTGGAAAACTTCCAAACAAACTTTAATGACCAGATCCACAATGGAATTTGAGTTCATCGCTTTAGAAAAAGTAGCAGAATAAACAGAATGACTTCGTAATTTCTTAGAAGATATTCCTATGTGAGAGAAACCAGTCTCAGCTATACACATACATTGTGATAGTCAGTCAGCTATAGCTCGGGCACTAAATACTCTATATAATGGTAAATCGTGTAACAGAAGATGACGACATAAGATCATAGACACTTGATCTCAGTCGGTGTTATATCTATTGATTACATTAAGTCCGCTGACAATCTTGTGGACCCATTTACCAAAGGTTTATCGAGAGATCAAATATTGAATTCATCAACGGGAATGGGTTTATTGCCTATGACTAAGAAGATATATGATGGAAACCCCACCAATGCGATTGAAGATACCAAGAGGTCGGTTCAAAGGGACAACTAAGTCAAGAAAATCTGATTAAAGCATTGAGAAATACTCAGATCCCAAGATGAAAATAGTGCTTCATGAAAGGTTTTAAAGGTAAAGTAGTGGATTATCAATGAGATAAGACCATAAACCTTCATATATATATATATATATATATAGATATATATAGAGAGAGAGAGAGAGAGAGTATAACATGATACTTTATGTGTATATGATAGGTACTTTTGCAATCACCTAGTGAGTGTGAAATGGGCTGGTTTCTAGGAGGATGAAGCTTGGGCTATACCTCCAAATTCACTCACGAAAACCATGCAAGTTCACAACCAAAATGAACACAATATAGAAATTAACTATACGAGAAGACGAAGATGTGTTATATTTGATGTCTCGGTTTAGAAATAACTTCAGGTGGTTCATGACATCACGTTCACCTTTTGAAATGTAGATTTGGCATGTACTAACAATGAGTGGTTCAAGGCCAAAATAGCACTACAACCTTAGATACATTTAGTTTTCGATTATACTCTTGAAAAGTTTGTATGTAAAGTCTATTGTTAAGTCTAGTCAGTAGAGTCGAGTTCCTGCGAGTCTGCATTGTGTAGAGTAATTTCTTTCATATAGGAGATTGTTGGAACCTAAAGTTATGAACTTTGGGATGTGTAAATTTTTGTTGTAATGTGAAGAAAAATGTGGATCAAATATCTTTTGGGCTCTAAATAAAAAGCTTTTCAATTAAATGAAATGCAAGAGTAAAAAATCTCACATTTCTTATGACAAGAGAAATCTTGTAGTATAAATATTACACTCCTTTATCAATTCTCAATAGTTTGTGGGAACACTATGAAGAAAGAGTGAGATGACCAATTATGCAAACCACACACACACGCATGCGCCTTAGGTCTTGGATTTTGGTGAATGTGGGCTTTAGTGCACAATATGATGTTCTTTTTGGAGTAAATTTATACTAAGATTTTTGCATAATTTCCTAGATAAATCTTAACGATTGTATCATAATTAATCTCGATAAATCTAAGCGTTTTAGATTATATCAAAATAATTTTAGAATACTTCAAGATAATTATTGGAATATTTCTGGAATCTCTCTCGTACGATAAACAAGAATATTCTCAAAATATTATTTTCTTTATCGTTATCCTTGCCTTGGTGGTCAAGTCTCTTTCTTATATAAATAAGCGCCTAACGTCTTCATTATAAAACACGCTTAGAAGGTTAAACTCAATTAAAAAAGTTCTAGCAAAAACCCTAGTCATCTACTTAGTAAGTCTTGAGAGTATTCATAGTAGTTACTGTTCGTAAATTTTGTTTCGGGTGTTGCGAAATAGTGTCGTCACAGTTATATCCTAGAATTCACACATTACAAACAATTTATTTAGTTAAGGAAAGATATTCAAAACGTTATCTACTCGTTCTAGTATCGTTTTTTGATTTATGTTTCGTGATTTTCACTAATGATTTTCGCGGTCCCACATTTCCATTAGAAAAAAATTCAATGAGTATCTCATATTAAATTTAAGAAAATAATGACAAGATAGAGAATGAAATGGAGTCCTCAATGAGACACTTCTCTCATGAGTTAGCTCAATTATTTTAAAATTTAAAAGTTAACTTTATTATCAAATTACATTTAAATACTAGTACTTATTGTTTGAGATGATTTTTTAGAATTTCATGAAAATTCTTCTAGACATGATTTTTCATTAATTGGCTTACCTTTCTTCTTTAACTTAAAACTTAATTGGATAGTTATATTATGCTAAAATATTATTGTTTTTGTTTGGAAGTATCTTAACAATGATGGTTGCTTACAAGCTAGAATGAGGCTAGGAATGACTATTTTCACCAAACATTTATACTCATACCTAGTTTGTTATACAACAATGATCACGGTCGGTTTAGTTAATATACGGTTAGAGACTAAAGCATGAAGATGGACTAGTAAATCATGGTGTGAAGTGGGAAAAGCATTGAAACTTCAAAGTGTGTATGTCTGACAGAGGTTTTGGAAAGCGACTGATGTACTGACATTTCAACAACTTCCTATAAAGATACTTGGTTTAACACAGAAACAAAATCTATTCTCAACACAACGCTAAAGACAATTCTACCGACCACACAACCACAAGAGAGAGGATGAGAAAGAGATCAAGTAGTATTGTGAAGAAAGTTGAGTTAATCAGAGGAGCTTGGACTGATCAAGAAGACAAGATCCTTAAAGACTATATCATGATCCATGGCGAAGGAAAATGGAGCACAATCCCAAACCAAGCTGGTACATATCCATGCATCTTTAATTATTTTTTAAATGATTGTAACTGGATTATATCAAGATGTTTACAATCATTGTTTCCGCAAACATAAAGGTCTCAAGAGGTGTGGCAAAAGCTGCAGACTTCGGTGGAAGAACTACTTAAGACCAGGCATAAAGCGCGGAAACATCTCATCTGATGAAGAAGAACTCATAATCCGCCTCCATAATCTCCTTGGAAACAGGTTACTAACGTTTGCTTTCACCAAAATACATAACATCCTCTTCCCTTTTTTTTTTTATAAAAAAAGTTAGCTGCGTAAAGCAGATGGTCATGGATAGCTGGGAGGCTTCCAGGGCGAACAGACAATGAAATTAAGAACCACTGGAACTCACACCTCCGCAAAAGACTTACAAAACCACAAACCAACCAACAGAAGAGTCAAAAACATTTCAACAACAACAACATGATCAATAGTATTGCATGTGTCATACGTCCAAAGGCGATTAGGTACCCAAAGGCTATGATATTTCCGAAGCAGAGTAGTAGTGGTAGTACCAGTCTTCTTACTGTGAAGGAAAACGTGATGGATCATCAAGCTGGTTCTCCTTCGTTGGTGGGAGATATTAAAATCGATTTCGATGAAATCCATTCTGAGTTTCTCTTCCCTGATTTGATGGACTTTGATGTTTGGGGTTGTGGAAACGTAATGTCTCTTGTTTCATCTGACGAGGTGTTAGGAGATTATGTCCTTGCTGATGCTTCTTGTCAGGGTAATCTTGATCTCAATAGACCTTTCAACTCTTGTCAAGAAGATTGGTTATGGAACTTTAACTGTTAGACCCTATCATAAATCTTCATTTATTACCTCTATATCTGTACGAACAAAAGTATTATATTTATATTTTGTTTGAACGCTTCTAATTGCTAGTAATTTCTATTCTTGTTCTGCTTTTGCTTTTCTTTGGATTATCAGTTCTGCAAATATTTATAATAATTCGAGTATAATGAACATGATTTTTTGTTCTCTTTCAAACATAAATAATCTGATTGTAAGACATCGCAAATAAGCAATGGCAATATACATTGTTTTGATAGAGTACATGTTACAGTTTATGTCTACGCATGCATGCATGCCAAAAATGATAGAGATTTTTATAATAGCCTCACTACTGCTTAGCCATCCCTATCAGCAAAACTTTACGAGTACTATTGTTCTTAGTAGATACATATCGACTTTACAGTTGTATAACGAAATTGACTTTAATATACATTCATATCTATTTATAGGCAGACACTGTCATAACTGTAAGGAGTTGTTAAAATTTCATTCTTGGAATCATCGTATATACCAGAGGTTGGTGTTGAGGTTAGATGACGTACGTACCCGGTGATCCCTACTTTATAACTGATTGAATGGATTTGCTTCAATTGGTCTAAAGACTTAGAAAGTGTGTTCGGCCCAAGCAAGCAAATTTAGAGAATTTAAAAGCATTATAATGGTTTTTTTTCTCGTAACATTGTAGCGTCTTTTTTTGGTTAGAACGTCGAAGCGACTACCTTCTCGTTTGATGAAATGAAAGAAGTGACGTATGTGATGAAAAGAGAAAACAAGAAAACGAGTTTGGTGATCAGTCAATTAACAGGATAAAATGAGTGAAGAGTTATTGAAAGTCTTCACACCAAACCTTTACGCATTTAAATTGGTGAAAATTTAACTTAGCCAGGGTTCCATTATATCATATTCAACTTTATTGATCACCCCACCTAACATTGTTCATATATAGGTTTACTTTCAGATGCTTTTTCTGCTTGTTTTGTTATATGTTCATTTATTCTTATTACATAGCTCGAATATTATATATTCATAAGTTTTCAATAAAACTAACAACCTTAATTTCACGACATGTTACAAACTAACCATTTATAATCTTCTATATTTTTAACACCAACAAAAGACTGTTTATTTTGGTGAAATAGCACTCAATCTTTCGAATGCAATTGAATTATACTAATAAGATTTGAAGTTAATCCTTCAAGCAAATACACATTAACCAGTTGCGAATGCTCTGAATATGTCAGTAAAATCAACTCCTTGGATCTTTTTCTTTTAAAACCATCACCAAACATGGTCTCTTCCTCCCGAAGTTTTAAGCATTTTAAAGAGGATCTCTCTGTTTTCAGTTATATGTCATGAGCATCCAATGTCCAACAATACCATACATCAGATATTCATGTTTGTTAGCGGTATAGGTATTTTCCATAGAATCTTCACACTTACTCGTGAGTTGATCAATAACCACATGATTGCACCCCACATCATCTATCTCTTGTGGTTGCTCTTGATTGGGATATATATCATTTTTAGCAATCCGTATCTTTCCAAACCTATTTTTTCGAAGAAATACTTTCCAGATCTCCATGACGAATTTTCTTAAGAAACTGATAGAAGTATGCCTTTATGTGGCCTAATTTTCCACACATGAAACACCATTTGTATCTTAGAGGATGTTGTTCTGCTGATTTGTTGCTTTGACTGTCCCAGCTTGTTGATGACTGTCACATCCGTCTTTTTCTTAATACTCTTTATTAGAGCTTTTACTTTTTCAACAGTTTTTGGATTCTCTTGATTCTTGTTCTCTGCTGATACGAACACTGTAGATGATGATTTTGCACCACTGTATCACACACCCTCAGTTAGTCTTGGGCTGTGTCCAATGGATAATAACTGGTACGGACTCTTTGTGCCAGTAGTTAGCATACAAATATTTTTACAATTCTCACTCAAATCTTATTCAAGACTACATGTTTTAACTTGCTCTTCAGTATAAGCGCTCCACATCTTTGCAGCTTGGTCTTCTAACACTTGGTTTTAAAAAAATTCTTCAGCCAAACCATGAACGAACTCAACCACATTTTTCTGACACATCCTTTTCCGTATCACTAGATGGTTGAGAGTCAATTTCCAGGATGTTCATTGAACATTAAGCATAGTTGTATCCTGGAGAAGTTATAAATTCTCATGGCTCAGTTTGATCCATTGATCATACAGCTCTCAATACTCCTTTTTGACATTCAATTCGTCTTCCTTTTCTTAGTCTGAGCTATCATTATCTCATGATGACTCTTCTAAACTAACGAGCGCCACAAAATTTAGAAGGTGTTCTTGATCTTCTTGATCATCCTCAAACTCAGTTTCACTGAAACATAATAATGATTTCTCTTTGTCTTTCTTCAGGCTTGTGCATTCTGACTTGATATGTGCAATGCCTTTACATTCCGTGCATTTCTATTCTCTTCTTTTCAACATTAGACATTCTAGCCTAAAATGTCCACATCCTTCACATTTTTGACATTGCATGTCCTTTTCATAATTAGTCTTATCTTCACTTGACCGACTATTCTGATTCTGATTACTTTTGTTGAATCTTCCATTAGTCTAAGTTGACCTTTGTCAAAAATTTCACCATCTTTTTGAAATTCTTTGCCATGAGGCTCACATGTTCTTCCAATTTTTAAAAATCTTTCATCCTCTTTGTTATCTGTGAAAACAATTCCTTTTATTGGAGTTGATTGTTTTCATCTCATTCCAACTTAGCTGCTTTGAGAAGTCCAACAAGTTTATCAAACTTTACTTCATCAGAATTCATTGTAATTTTCAACACTGCCTTATACGCTTAAAATATGGATGGAAGACATCCGATGAATTTCTTGACCATTTTTTCTCGTTGTAGTTTCTTCTCATAACATATGCTTCGTTTGCTATAGTGGTCAGTTTCGTTGGGAAGTTACCTAATGATCATCTTCACCCATCCTTAGATTCTCAAACCAGTATCAAGATGATCCAAAGGAGTCCTTTGACGCTTGTATTGCCTTCAAAGTAGGTTGATTAGAGTGTGTTATGCAGCTTTGACTGATTCACATCCTTGTATGATCTTGAACTGATTAATATCTACTGTAGACAAGATGGTGGATATTGCCTTTAAATTAAATTTTGAAGTAGTCTTTCTTCAGTAGTCCATTGACTTAGCGGGGTTAGCAACCTCCTTTTTGTCACCAATCATAGTGGGTTCAATCCAATCATTAACAACAACTGACAAAACTTTCATCAATTGCTCGAATGACATCTCACGCGAACATTCTAGCGACCAAAGTTTCTTCATTCAAAATGATACGGTTTTGAACTGCAAATAGTTCTTTCATATTTTCCATGTTCTTTCCAATATTTCAACATGTAGACAATATTGAGTATCATAATTGTGATACCAAATATAAAACCTAGAACGTGGGTAATACGAAAGATTTAAAATATGATTTTCTTCTTAAACAAATATCTTTTTATTAAAAATCACTTGAATAAATTAAATAGTCTGGTTCGCTCAGATTTATGTGACTACAGACAACTTGTATATCACGACTGACCAGTACCTTACTACCCATGATATCCTAAAACAATAACAGTTGCTTCTCTCACAAGAAACTCATTCACAAAAAAACAACCCTAATTCGTGTTCTTTCGCTCAATAGTTCTTGGTAAATACTTGAGTATTTTCAATATTTTTGAATATGTTTTTTTTCTTCTTCGGTGCCACGTTACTCCAAAATCACAATATTTTTTTTTGTTTGCATCGAACCTCGCTCCTTATGCACTTCAATCTTCTTGAGCTTACACTACAAGAAATCAGAGCGATACTGAGGAATTTCCGAGGGAACGTTCGTTCCTCAGAATATTCCGATGATATTCCGAGATCCTAGGAAACACAATTATGTGTTTCCTCGGAATTTCCTCGGAATATACTAGAATTCCGAGGAATACACTTTCCCTCAGAATTTTCCGATGAAATTCCGAGGGACAAAAGTCCCTCAAAATAAACCGAAGAAAATCCGATGAGAAATTATAGCCGTTTAGTTAGCCGTTGTGGTATTTCAAAAATTCCGAGGAAATTACGACGGCAACGGCTAGTGCCTCGGAATTTCCTTGGGAATTTCGTGAGAATTGTCGGCAGATTTCATCTATAAATACAAGCACCCCTCATCCTCTTCATTCACTTCATATCTTCATCCTCTCTCATTCTATTTTGCACACATGAATCTGATTGAAAACATTGTCTTCTTATAATTATCATCGCTCGTGGATCAATCGACCTCATATGGATCCGAACACGAGATTGCTTACGCCAGAATTCGAAAGTGGTCTAAGGAATTCATGGGGAAAGCTCTCAACCAACCGGAAGCTGAAAACGGGTATGTTAAGATGTCCTTGCTCTACTTGTAAAAATAGGAAGGTTATTAAAAAGTAGATGTTTGGACTCATCTATATATTTGAGGGTTTACACGGAGTTACAAAGTTTGGTATCATCATAGGGAAACTGGTTATGAATATGGTAGTACTAGCGAACCTCAGCATGCGGTTAGTTAGAAGAACCAATTAGAACGGGCGTAGATTATGGTGTAGGTACTGAGCAGATGGTAAATGATCATTTTAGAGGGGAAGATTTACCAATGCAGAAGCTTAAGAGATTTATGATATGTTGATGCTGGAAAGCAACCTTTGTACGAAGGTTGCAAAGATGGTCATTCAGCTTATCATCTGCAACACAGACTGATGAGCATTAAATCGATTATAATTGGCTGAAGACTGTGTGATGCGATTGCTGATTTTGTAAAAGTGTTCTACCTGAGATTAATGTGTTCTCCTCGTCATACTACGAGGTTCAGGAAACTGGTAGCTGGTCTTGTTTTCGTATAGGTAATAAGTATGCCAGATAACTGCATAATTATTAAGGCGGATGGACGTGTAACAGCAAGTTTGGGAAGCTCGTTATAAAGATACGAGTGGAAAAGTTCCAGTGCCATTTAAAAAAGGATGTGGTATTTATTTGCCTTTGACAGGAAAGGTTGCAGAGGTTGTATCAGTTCTAACGCCCACAGCGGCAACCAATGAGAGGCATGCAGAGCATTCAACGGATGGTGAGATTAGACATCCTTCAGATGGCAAAAGCTTGGAAGCATTCCAGTCGACCTATCCAGAATTTGCTATGAAGGAGAATGTCTACCTTGGATTATGTACGACGGTTTCAGCCCATTTGGAAGCATGGGAGACATCAGTATTCTCTATGCCATCATTCTCACACCATACAACTACGCCAAATTGTGCTTGCGTCGATTAGTTTTTGTTCTCTTCCACTTCTCGTTCCCGGCCAGAGCATCTAGGAAGATCACTTGATGTTTTCTACAGCCTAATAATGGTTCGACAGCTATGGTCAAGTGCTGAAGACGTACGATGTTTGTGTAAATAAA